>JASXSY010002369.1:0-20910 GCA_034509805.1 Sipha maydis | reverse complement strand
GCCCAATAAAAGTACAAGAACGACGAACAGACGACAGAACGTCGCAGAAACTTACCATAGTCAACTTAGGTATGAATTCTATATTCCACATCCTACTATATTTCGTTCGTTGAGAATATGAATTTATAATAATTCTTCTATGTAATTATTTTAGTGTATTGTATATTTATAAAAACTGATAATATTTATTTTTAAGATTTATATATAAATAACTATTGTATAATAACAAGTAAGTTATAAAAGAAATATATATATTAAAAGGTCGTCGTTCAAAACCGCACACTTTTATATCTCAATCCCACAAATATTTTCGCCATATTAAACCTTCAATACCGCACACATTGATATATATATCAATAATAATATTATAATTTTACTGATAACATATGGATAATTATATTGAGACTAATAATTGTTCATCAATATTGTGTGTAGAAGAGCCCAATAAAAGTACAAGAACGACGAACAGACGACAGAACGGCGCAGAAACTTACCATAGTCAACTTAGGTATGAATTCTATATTCCACATCCTACTATATTTCGTTCGGTGAGAATATGAATTTATAATAATTCTTCTATGTAATTATTTTAGTGTATTGTATATTTATAAAAACTGATAATATTTATTTTTAAGATTTATATATAAATAACTATTGTATAATAACAAGTAAGTTATAAAAAAAAATATATATATTAAAAGGGCGTCGTTCATAACCGCACACTTTCAAAAACAGGTCGTCGTTCAAAACCGCACACATTTATATCTCAATCCCACAAATATTCGCCATATTAAACCTTCAATACCGCACACATTGATATATATATATATATATATATATCAATAATAATATTATAATTTCACTGATTACATATGGATAATTCTATTGAGACTAACAATTGTTCATCAATATTGTGTGTAGAAGAGCTCAATAAAAGTACAAGAACGACGATCAGTCAACAGAACGGCGCAGAAACTTACCATACCTAGTCCACTGAGGTATGAATTCTATATTCCACATCCTACTATATTTCGTTCGGTGAGAATATAAATTTATAATAATTCTTTTATGTAATTATTTTAGTGTATTGTATAAATATAAAAACTGATAATATTTATTTTTAAGATTTATATATAAATAACTATTGTATAATAACAAGTAAGTTATAAAAGAAATATATATATTAAAAGGTCGTCGTTCAAAACCGCACACTTTTATATCTCAATCCCACAAATATTCGCCATATTAAACCTTCAATACCGCACACATTGATATATATATCAATAATAATATTATAATTTCACTGATTACATATGGATAATTATATTGAGACTAATAATTGTTCATCAATATTGTGTGTAGAAGAGCCCAATAAAAGTACAAGAACGACGATGAGACGACAGAACGTCGCAGAAACTTACCATAGTCAACTTAGGTATGAATTCTATATTCCACATCCTACTATATTTCGTTCGGTGAGAATATGAATTTATAATAATTCTTCTATGTAATTATTTTAGTGTATTGTATATTTATAAAAACTGATAATATTTATTTTTAAGATTTATATATAAATAACTATTGTATAATAACAAGTAAGTTATAAAAAAAATATATATATTAAAAGGGCGTCGTTCATAACCGCACACTTTCAAAAACAGGTCGTCGTTCAAAACCGCACACATTTATATCTCAATCCCACAAATATTCGCCATATTAAACCTTCAATACCGCACACATTGATATATATATATATATCAATAATAATATTATAATTTCACTGTTTACATATGGATAATTATATTGAGACTAATAATTGTTCATCAATATTGTGTGTAGAAGAGCTCAATAAAAGTACAAGAACGACGATCAGTCAACAGAACGGCGCAGAAACTTACCATACCTAGTCCACTGAGGTATGAATTCTATATTCCACATCCTACTATATTTCGTTCGGTGAGAATATAAATTTATAATAATTCTTTTATGTAAATATTTTAGTGTATTGTATATTTATAAAAACTGATAATATTTATTTTTAAGATTTATATATAAATAACTATTGTATAATAACAAGTAAGTTATAAAAGAAATATATATATTAAAAGGTCGTCGTTCAAAACCGCACACTTTTATATCTCAATCCCACAAATATTCGCCATATTAAACCTTGAATACCGCACACATTGATATATATATCAATAATAATATTATAATTTCACTGATTACATATGGATAATTATATTGAGACTAATAATTGTTCATCAATATTGTGTGTAGAAGAGCCCAATAAAAGTACAAGAACGACGAACAGACGACAGAACGTCGCAGAAACTTACCATAGTCAACTTAGGTATGAATTCTATATTCCACATCCTACTATATTTCGTTCGTTGAGAATATGAATTTATAATAATTCTTCTATGTAATTATTTTAGTGTATTGTATATTTATAAAAACTGATAATATTTATTTTTAAGATTTATATATAAATAACTATTGTATAATAACAAGTAAGTTATAAAAGAAATATATATATTAAAAGGTCGTCGTTCAAAACCGCACACTTTTATATCTCAATCCCACAAATATTTTCGCCATATTAAACCTTCAATACCGCACACATTGATATATATATCAATAATAATATTATAATTTTACTGATAACATATGGATAATTATATTGAGACTAATAATTGTTCATCAATATTGTGTGTAGAAGAGCCCAATAAAAGTACAAGAACGACGAACAGACGACAGAACGGCGCAGAAACTTACCATAGTCAACTTAGGTATGAATTCTATATTCCACATCCTACTATATTTCGTTCGGTGAGAATATGAATTTATAATAATTCTTCTATGTAATTATTTTAGTGTATTGTATATTTATAAAAACTGATAATATTTATTTTTAAGATTTATATATAAATAACTATTGTATAATAACAAGTAAGTTATAAAAAAAAATATATATATTAAAAGGGCGTCGTTCATAACCGCACACTTTCAAAAACAGGTCGTCGTTCAAAACCGCACACATTTATATCTCAATCCCACAAATATTCGCCATATTAAACCTTCAATACCGCACACATTGATATATATATATATATATATATATCAATAATAATATTATAATTTCACTGATTACATATGGATAATTCTATTGAGACTAACAATTGTTCATCAATATTGTGTGTAGAAGAGCTCAATAAAAGTACAAGAACGACGATCAGTCAACAGAACGGCGCAGAAACTTACCATACCTAGTCCACTGAGGTATGAATTCTATATTCCACATCCTACTATATTTCGTTCGGTGAGAATATAAATTTATAATAATTCTTTTATGTAATTATTTTAGTGTATTGTATAAATATAAAAACTGATAATATTTATTTTTAAGATTTATATATAAATAACTATTGTATAATAACAAGTAAGTTATAAAAGAAATATATATATTAAAAGGTCGTCGTTCAAAACCGCACACTTTTATATCTCAATCCCACAAATATTCGCCATATTAAACCTTCAATACCGCACACATTGATATATATATCAATAATAATATTATAATTTCACTGATTACATATGGATAATTATATTGAGACTAATAATTGTTCATCAATATTGTGTGTAGAAGAGCCCAATAAAAGTACAAGAACGACGATGAGACGACAGAACGTCGCAGAAACTTACCATAGTCAACTTAGGTATGAATTCTATATTCCACATCCTACTATATTTCGTTCGGTGAGAATATGAATTTATAATAATTCTTCTATGTAATTATTTTAGTGTATTGTATATTTATAAAAACTGATAATATTTATTTTTAAGATTTATATATAAATAACTATTGTATAATAACAAGTAAGTTATAAAAAAAATATATATATTAAAAGGGCGTCGTTCATAACCGCACACTTTCAAAAACAGGTCGTCGTTCAAAACCGCACACATTTATATCTCAATCCCACAAATATTCGCCATATTAAACCTTCAATACCGCACACATTGATATATATATATATATCAATAATAATATTATAATTTCACTGTTTACATATGGATAATTATATTGAGACTAATAATTGTTCATCAATATTGTGTGTAGAAGAGCTCAATAAAAGTACAAGAACGACGATCAGTCAACAGAACGGCGCAGAAACTTACCATACCTAGTCCACTGAGGTATGAATTCTATATTCCACATCCTACTATATTTCGTTCGGTGAGAATATAAATTTATAATAATTCTTTTATGTAAATATTTTAGTGTATTGTATATTTATAAAAACTGATAATATTTATTTTTAAGATTTATATATAAATAACTATTGTATAATAACAAGTAAGTTATAAAAGAAATATATATATTAAAAGGTCGTCGTTCAAAACCGCACACTTTTATATCTCAATCCCACAAATATTCGCCATATTAAACCTTCAATACCGCACACATTGATATATATATATCAATAATAATTTTATAATTTCACTGATTGCATATGGATAATTATATTGAGACTAATAATTGTTCATCAATATTGTGTGTAGAAGAGCCCAATAAAAGTACAAGAACGACGAACAGACGACAGAACGGCGCAGAAACTTACCATAGTCAACTTAGGTATGAATTCTATATTCCACATCCTACTATATTTCGTTCGGTGAGAATATGAATTTATAATAATTCTTCTATGTAATTATTTTAGTGTATTGTATATTTATAAAAACTGATAATATTTATTTTTAAGATTTATATATAAATAACTATTGTATAATAACAAGTAAGTTATAAAAAAAAATATATATATTAATAGGGCGTCGTTCATAACCGCACACTTTCAAAAACAGGTCGTCGTTCAAAACCGCACACATTTATATCTCAATCCCACAAATATTCGCCATATTAAACCTTCAATACCGCACACATTGATATATATATATATATATATCAATAATAATATTATAATTTCACTGATTACATATGGATAATTATATTGAGACTAATAATTGTTCATCAATATTGTGTGTAGAAGAGCCCAATAAAAGTACAAGAACGACGAACAGACGACAGAACGGCGCAGAAACTTACCATAGTCAACTTAGGTATGAATTCTATATTCCACATCCTACTATATTTCGTTCGGTGAGAATATGAATTTATAATAATTCTTCTATGTAATTATTTTAGTGTATTGTATATTTATAAAAACTGATAATATTTATTTTTAAGATTTATATATAAATAACTATTGTATAATAACAAGTAAGTTGTAAAAGAAATATATATATTAAAAGGTCGTCGTTCAAAACCGCACACTTTTATATCTCAATCCCACAAATATTCGCCATATTAAACCTTCAATACCGCACACATTGATATATATATATCAATAATAATTTTATAATTTCACTGATTACATATGGATAATTATATTGAGACTAATAATTGTTCATCAATATTGTGTGTAGAAGAGCCCAATAAAAGTACAAGAACGACGAACAGACGACAGAACGGCGCAGAAACTTACCATAGTCAACTTAGGTATGAATTCTATATTCCACATCCTACTATATTTCGTTCGGTGAGAATATGAATTTATAATAATTCTTCTATGTAATTATTTTAGTGTATTGTATATTTATAAAAACTGATAATATTTATTTTTAAGATTTATATATAAATAACTATTGTATAATAACAAGTAAGTTATAAAAAAAAATATATATATTAAAAGGGCGTCGTTCATAACCGCACACTTTCAAAAACAGGTCGTCGTTCAAAACCGCACACATTTATATCTCAATCCCACAAATATTCGCCATATTAAACCTTCAATACCGCACACATTGATATATATATCAATAATAATATTATAATTTCACTGTTTACATATGGATAATTATATTGAGACTAATAATTGTTCATCAATATTGTGTGTAGAAGAGCCCAATTAAAGCACAAGAACGACGAACAGACGACAGAACGGCGCAGAAACTTACCATAGTCAACTTAGGTATGAATTCTATATTCCACATCCTACTATATTTCGTTCGGTGAGAATATGAATTTATAATAATTCTTCTATGTAATTATTTTAGTGTATTGTATATTTATAAAAACCTGATAATATTTATTTTTAAGATTTATATATAAATAACTATTGTATAATAACAAGTAAGTTATAAAAGAAATATATATATTAAAAGGTCGTCGTTCAAAACCGCACACTTTTATATCTCAATCCCACAAATATTCGCCATATTAAACCTTGAATACCGCACACATTGATATATATATCAATAATAATATTATAATTTCACTGATTACATATGGATAATTATATTGAGACTAATAATTGTTCATCAATATTGTGTGTAGAGGAGCCCAATAAAAGTACAAGAACGACGAACAGACGACAGAACGTCGCAGAAACTTACCATAGTCAACTTAGGTATGAATTCTATATTCCACATCCTACTATATTTCGTTCGGTGAGAATATGAATTTATAATAATTCTTCTATGTAATTATTTTAGTGTATTGTATATTTATAAAAACTGATAATATTTATTTTTAAGATTTATATATAAATAACTATTGTATAATAACAAGTAAGTTATAAAAAAAATATATATATTAAAAGGGCGTCGTTCATAACCGCACACTTTCAAAAACAGGTCGTCGTTCAAAACCGCACACATTTATATCTCAATCCCACAAATATTCGCCATATTAAACCTTCAATACCGCACACATTGATATATATATCAATAATAATATTATAATTTCACTGTTTACCTATGGATAATTATATTGAGACTAATAATTGTTCATCAATATTGTGTGTAGAAGAGCCCAATTAAAGCACAAGAACGACGAACAGACGACAGAACGGCGCAGAAACTTACCATAGTCAACTTAGTTATGAATTCTATATTCCACATCCTACTATATTTCGTTCGGTGAGAATATGAATTTATAATAATTCTTCTATGTAATTATTTTAGTGTATTGTATATTTATAAAAACTGATAATATTTATTTTTAAGATTTATATATAAATAACTATTGTATAATAACAAGTAAGTTATAAAAAAAATATATATATTAAAAGGGCGTCGTTCATAACCGCACACTTTCAAAAACAGGTCGTCGTTCAAAACCGCACACATTTATATCTCAATCCCACAAATATTCGCCATATTAAACCTTCAATACCGCACACATTGATATATATATATATATATATCAATAATAATATTATAATTTCACTGATTACATATGGATAATTCTATTGAGACTAACAATTGTTCATCAATATTGTGTGTAGAAGAGCCCAATTAAAGCACAAGAACGACGAACAGACGACAGAACGGTGCAGAAACTTACCATAGTCAACTTAGGTATGAATTCTATATTCCACATCCTACTATATTTCGTTCGGTGAGAATATGAATTTATAATAATTCTTCTATGTAATTATTTTAGTGTATTGTATATTTATAAATCTGATAATATTTATTTTTAAGATTTATATATAAATAACTATTGTATAATAACAAGTAAGTTATAAAAGAAATATATATATTAAAAGGTCGTCGTTCAAAACCGCACACTTTTATATCTCAATCCCACAAATATTCGCCATATTAAACCTTCAATACCGCATACATTGATATATATATCAATAATAATATTATAATTTTACTGATTACATATGGATAATTATATTGAGACTAATAATTGTTCATCAATATTGTGTGTAGAAGAGCCCAATAAAAGTACAAGAACGACGAACAGACGACAGAACGGCGCAGAAACTTACCATAGTCAACTTAGGTATGAATTCTTTATTCCACATCCTACTATATTTCGTTCGGTGAGAATATGAATTTATAATAATTCTTCTATGTAATTATTTTAGTGTATTGTATATTTATAAAAACTGATAATATTTATTTTTAAGATTTATATATAAATAACTATTGTATAATAACAAGTAAGTTATAAAAAAAATATATATATTAAAAGGTCGTCGTTCAAAACCGCACACTTTTATATCTCAATCCCACAAATATTCACCATATTAAACCTTCAATACCGCACACATTGATATATATATATATATCAATAATAATATTATAATTTCACTGATTACATATGGATAATTATATTGAGACTAATAATTTTTCATCAATATTGTGTGTAGAAGAGCTCAATAAAAGTACAAGAACGACGAACAGACAACAGAACGGCGCAGAAACTTACCATAGTCAACTTAGGTATGAATTCTATATTCCACATCCTACTATATTTCGTTCGGCGAGAATATGAATTTATAATAATAAATATATTTTGAGTTATTATTAAATTTTTTTTTTTCTTCCACATAGATGTGTTAAAACAACAACAGATAATTACTGAAACAAATTTCGACTCATACGAAACTGCAACGTGAATCGTACTCGCAAAGTATGTAGGGAGAAAGAAAAATCTATTTTAAATGTATATGATCGTTGCATTAACAACGACATCAGCTTGATTGATTATTTAAAAAGAGCAGGATGTAAGTTTATTTCAATTTAATTAATATATATATATATAATTATATATTGAATTATTTTATATTATGAGTTTTAATTAATACTAAATTATTTTTTTAATTAATAACAATAAAATATGTTCAATTTTTAACTGTAAATCAAATGTGTGCGGTTTTGAACTATCGACCTTCCGAATTTCACTTTTTAACAATAAAATAAATGTGTGCGGTATTGAACGATGTAAAATGTGCGGTTATGAACGGTAAGTAAGCGGTTTTGATGACCGCCGTATTAAAATTATTAATATAATAAATTATAATTATTAATTTTAAATGTATATTAATAATTTATTTTAATCCAATATAAATTTATGTATTAATAACATATAATATGTAAAAATAACGATAAATATTACCTTGTTGATAATGCTTATATTTTCATTATTTAATATATTTATAATATTATATTTATAGCTATAACAACAAGTATCAATTCTTATCGTCATTGATATTTCAAACTTCTTGTGAAATAAATCTTAGCAATTCAAATACTCAAGTCTCATAAGAGGTCTGCATTATAATTTAGTCTTAGGCTTGTTATTTTCTTTATATTTTTTTCATATGTTTTTCGTTTACTTTTATAAATAAGTGTTAAGCTGTAATAATCAAGAAATTAAAAACTTTTAAAAAAAAAAAAAAATAAGGCTTATGGAAAAAATTTAGTTAGAATTACTTTCATATACTGATTGTTATTAGATCCTTGAAAACACATTAGTTTTAAAGGAGTTAATAGAGATGTTTTTTTATTGTGTATTTGTGAAATCTATTTTTTTATTTTTATATTTTTATAATCGTTACCTAGTTAAGCTCCACAACTACTACTCATATTGTTGATTTAATTACTATGGGTTCTATGAACGATTACGGACATCCTCATTAGTCATGATAAATGTACCTAGTATGTAGAAAAGCAATAAACATTTTAAAAATATATTGGTTTAAAAAAAATACTTTGTTTTAAATCGTATGGATAAAAAGCATAATAAATACAAGTAAATTAACTCTTGGTCTAATTTTAATCTATAACTTTTCCAAAAAATGGTAAAATATAAAATATAAAATATAAAAAGAATACTAAACATAAAACAAAAATTTAAGTTAATTTAACCACACATATCTAAAAGCAATGTTAAATTGTTTGTTTAGAATAAATATTTGAATATTTTATAAATAGTTATTCTAATGTTTGTTTGAAAATCTAAATTAATAAATATTTATTTTTAATTCTTAGTCTTAAGATGAATAAAAACGTAGTTTTATCTTGTTGTTTTTTTTAATTCGTTTTAATTCTTGTTCCACTTTATAATATTTACATTTTAATATCTTTTGTTTTATTTTGAATTATAGCTACAAACATTATATAAGATTATTTCATGATTTTTATAAAAATTGAACTATGCAAAAAACTATTTTTATTTGATTTAACTTTTGAACTTTTTACAGAATCCTAGTTTCTTAAATAAATTGAAAGTTAAAATAAAATACTCACTATTTATTAATTTTTACAATTCAAGATTTATCGTATATTTAAAAAAAATAAAAATGTTTTTTTTTTTTTTAAATTACTGAACACATTAACCGTTTACCTTATAATTTATTATATTCAATTGTACTTTATATTTTGTACACATTTTTATGTAGTCATTGCTTTTATGTATTGAAATAATAAATAATTTTCTACTACTATGAAATAATGAAGGCAAGTCAGTTTTTTGCTGTTATAAATATAAAAAAATATATCTAAAAATATAAATAATTATTTATTAATTGAAAAATATTATTAAGTATGTTATAATATGCTCTAGCTTGGGATTATGCCAATTAAAATAAAATTATAATAATCCATAAAAAACGTAAGCTTTTTGTAATACTTGTATTTTTTTTATTCATACAGAAATTATACACATATTTTCTAAGTTATAATTAAAACATGAAAAATTTAATTTATCTCAATCTCAACAAAATATAGGTCTCTGTGTATTTTCATAACTCATTTGATAATATAAAACTGATGATTTGGTAACATTATAATATGGAAAGTTTTTTAATACATATTTATTTATTTTTCTTATTTTAGGCCATTTAATTTCACATTTATCAATAACTTAATCTAATCGAAATTCATCGCACAGTGTCAAAGAAACTTACTACATATTCTTTAAAATGCACAAAAGTGTGAATCAAATGACTAAAAAAAGTAACTAAAATTGATTTATGGAAAATATTTACCAAAGATAAAGGGTTGATGTATTAAAACGAATTGTTAGTAACAAATCATCATACAAGTATTTACCTTTTTTATTTATAAACTGGTTATACACAAATTGTTGGTATAAAAATGATTCAGTATTTTTATGCGTGCACCTTTTACTTAAAATTGTTCATAATAAAGTAACTCATTAATTGTCTTCCTTGACAGTTTTAAAAAGAAAAAGGATAACCATCAAGAAACTTACTTCCAGGGTAGTATTGTTGAAAAATAATTCATTATACTCGTATATTATATTGCATCATACTATTTATATATTTTATATATATATATATATATATATATATATATATATATATATATATATATATATATATATATTTGCGTACAAGGACTATTAATAATCGTTCTATTTCATAGACATTTAAAATACTATAACTAATATGTACATGTAAGATATTATGTTAATATATAAGAATTATGAATAAACACTGAGGAGATTGAAAATAATATTCAAGTAGGCGAGTGCATTGAAAGGAAAATCATTGATTGAATTTATACGATTCATATGACTGGAAGAAAATTCTTAAACTGACAATCAAAATTACTGATGATCCAACATATAGAGATACGTATAGAGATGTACAAAAAAGGTATTACAAATAATAATAATAATAATAATAATAATAATATAGGTATCAAAATGCAAATTACAAATGATATATGTATAAGTCTGGGAAACTTTATTTATTTTTAATTCACTTCTTCGAATAACATAGAATTCCTTAAGTTTAAAGTACTAAGAGATGACACGATATTAAAAAACTTTTTCAATAGTTTGCATAATATTTTTAGAATCAACATCATACATTATTATGATTTACACCTGAAAATTGTGAAATGATACAGTGTCTACAAAATCAGATTTGACGTTGAAAAACTATTATAGTTCGTATTAATCGTAATGATAGGAACTTAAACGTCTTAATTCAATGACCGCAATACAAATCAAATATAATTTTATATTCCTAATACAAATATACAATAAATTAATTTAAGTACTTTAATTAATTGTTATACGTGTTTAAAGAATTTTAATGACAAATTACAAGCTAGTGTCATCGGCTTCGATTTTTATTGAGGTTAGTGGAGGAATATTAAATATTTTTTAATAATTTATTTATTTATTAATGTATACAATAGTTTTAATTACACGATATAATGTATATCATACTGCATTTTAACACTAATGATTAAAATTAAGCACAAACAACTTTTAAAATATACTGATATTTTAACTAAAATGTATGTTTTACTTTCTCCTTATAAAATTAATACCCCAAGAAAACGTTTTGTTTAATGATTCATAAAAACGAGTAATTTCTTTTTTATTTTTGAAAAAAATACAATTGAAAAAGATATAATTAGGAATTTTGTTTAATAATACTTTATTTTAATTATATATTTGATCATAACAAGAAAATAAAATATGATTATACTTCGAAAAAAATTATAACAGATAAATTACGATATATGAGTAACAAAGCCCTTGAAGTTATTACGCTATTAAATAACAAAGATACACATAATTAATATTTTTATAAGTTATATTAATTTAAAGTACTTCGAGCCAAAAATACTGATTGAAAACAGGACTTAAACAGTTTATATATAATTATATTTAAATTATATGTGTTCAATATTTTGAAAGTCAAATAAATAAAACGGTTCTTTTTTTTTAATTCAATGAACATTTTAAATAAAAAACATTACTTTGATTTTTGAGAAATTATTTATTTAAAACTAATAAATGAGTATTAATTATAATATATACCTTCACTAAAAACGTTTTACAATAATTTTTGTTTTCTTCCACGGATGCAGCCTTACATTTTATTTTTTAAATTACAGCTTATTTTTAAAGCAAATTAAAATATAATTATAAAAAGAAATCTTTGAATACTGTTGAAAATAGTGACAAGAAACTTAGCGATTTAAGTTATTAAGCTGACATTTAAGTACACATCTATGTAATCAATATTTCTGCCCAACATAGATACTATACATTTGGTAGTTTTCCAAATGAAAAAAGGAGGAAATGTACCTAATACTTAAGCGTCTGTTCGCGCCGAGACTGGCGTCTTATCCGTTATTTATGAACGACGGTACTAAAAAGAAACTGTTTTATTGCTCTGACCCCGTTCCATCTCAGGAACTTTATTTTTCTTCACCCATTACAATTTTTACTTTACCAAACCAAAAATGTAACTAGGCGATGTGTGTTTTCTACTATTTTTGAGAAGTGAAAATCTAATTGTATAAAAGCAAATGAATTAAGTTAAAAAACTTTAATTTTAAATATTTTAACCATTTCCATGAACAAATAAATTATCATTTTTTCCTTACTCCATAAAATGTTCTTTATTTTATGATTTATTATTTCAACAATTATTAAACCGAACTTTTTATAATAATCTTAGATTTTCGTTAACACAATAATTTATTTTAGATATATACAACTGAAAACATTAAAAAATATATATTGAATTTTTTTTTTGGTACATATGTTATACTCATTTAATAAATGAATAAATAAAAACGGTTCTCTGTTCTAATTTAAAAACTAATTTTAACATGTTTATTGTTCTTACATTTTTTTTTATGGGTACATTATTTTCTATTATTTATTCAACTTTTATTTAGTATATAAACGTTTATGGAATGAGAACATATTAAGAGAAGAACTGTGTTGGCGTAGTTCAAAGTATTATTTTGAAATAACAGGTTACTTATGTATATAAAGTTGAAATGTAAATTAGTATTTATTATAATTAATTATTGTTTAAAAATTAATAGCTATGTTAAAGAAAATGATTTATTAATTGCTCACGTTTGTGATAGAAATGACACGTTTCACAATGAAATAAGTAAATTATTGTGTATGGTAATTTATTTATTTATAGGCACAATGAAATTATTCATGTTTCGGTACCTATTCATTCTGTTTCCATGATTTATGAAAATGTATATAATAATCTATTTATGTTATGTCCAGACTCTTGTTTTAATTAACTACTCAAACTATTTTATTCAAATGGTAGTTCATGTATATTTAATTAATTTATTCTAAGAGTAGTTAATACGACCATAAACACTAAAAATAAAATTATTACTATTGTTGTTTGAGACATAAACTTTATTTTCTTCTTGTTAAAGTTTATAATAAATTCAAGTAACTTAGCTGATAGTTTTTTTTAAAGCGAATTGAAATCCAAAAAAGAAATATGATGAGCAACAAAATATTAAAAGTATTATTATTTTTATAACTAAAAGCATTATATAAATAAAATCAATTATTTTAATATTATACATTTATTGGAAATTTGAAAAAACTACAATCAAGTTTTAATATTTTTTTAATGTATTGAACAATGTTTATTTAATCTGATATAGATAACTTAAGTTTAATTTTAAAGAATAAATTTGACCATTTATGTTATATTTAATAAATACAAAACTAGCCAACGGTATTGTATACATAATTAATAAACCTGGATTACTTTTATTTATTAATTCCAATGAAATTAGTTGGTTAAAACTATCTGTATATTAATGGTATATTTTTTTACCGCTTGAGTTCAACTAATTAATTTCAGTTCAATGTAAGATACAGTTATAGAATACCTAACACATGTATAATGTATACATTAAAAATATTATACAAATCAAATATATTTATTTTTAAATATTTAAATTGTATTATATAAATATGTCTCCTATAAATAATCCTCTATGTATAAGTACTTAAAATGTTTAATATAATTCATTTATTTTTAAATTGAAGCATATAATGAAGTCAAATGAAAAATGTTTTGGTATAAAAATTATACGTTTACAAAAAATATTTGGAGCTTATTATATCGAATTGTTGAGATTACGTATTTGTATCATACTTTTTACAAATAAGTGTTTTAAAATTTCAGGTTAATTTAACAACAAATGTATATGCTTATGCAAACTGTCACGTATTGAACATTGATAAATTTTTATAATTATAATTATAATGTTTGTTTTTGGTAGTCTTCTGGTTACTATCGTTGCAGAATGAGACAAAGGAAAATTACAACAAACACCAGTTAGATTAGAAATTAGCTAATGTTTACGTAGATGAGATTTTTATTAAAAACAAAAAAATTAAGATGGCATATTTTAATATATATTTACTTACCCTGCTTTTCTGACAGCTCCTGTACAATTAAATGAGGCGGCTGCAGTCCCTGTTTGTTTACCCCGGTATGGTGAATTTTGAGTGCTCTCTGCGTCGTCTTCGTCACTGATAGCAGTTGTCAAAGACATACGATCGTCGTCTGATATCTATCAAGATCAATTACGATATTATTAATAAACGAATTATGTGTAAAATAAAAGTATTGTACAAGTTTAAATGAAAAATATAGATTGGATTAATTGTTTTGGCCGGAGGACTGAAATTAAGTGCAACCACAGAAATAATTATATGTACGAGCAAAATAATCGATAATGTGGTATTATGAGTTGCGCTTGAAAAGATTTATGTCAATTTTCGATAAAAATAATCTCTATAATAATATTTAATAATAATATGTGTTTCATGATAGAAACGTTTGGGTTATTATATCAGCAAACATGTCTTTATCGCATTTTTTTTTGCGCAACTGATAAAAAAAAATTCCAATGCGAATCTTATGAAATTGCCAGAGGTTTCAACTACCAAAGATTTAACATTTAATTGCTAACGTTCGTAAATATATACAGAATGTTTAATTCTTATTATGTACAATATATTCATATTAAATTTTAATTATGATTGTCTAGTTTAACTTATGTAATCTATTTTTAAAAATTAAATATATTAAAAATGTATTCATACAACATTCACATCTATATTGTAACTAAAAATGAGGTGATCATAAACACTAAATTTAACAAAATAATTTTTGAAATGTACTCGTATTATTTATTCTTATATAAATATATATATATATATATATATATATATTTATAATTATAATTTTCCAAAAATTAAAATTATATTGTTTTTCTTTCATTTTTATTGGTAAGTATAAAAGCTTTTTGTTGGCTTATGCTTCATTTTAAATGTAATAAAATAATAGTTAATAAATATCCTGAACTTGGTACATCAATGGATATACTTCAGAAGAAAATTGATACTAAATTTAGTAAAAAATAGAGATAATCTATTTTTAGTATCAAATCTTAACCACCCGACAGCTTATTTTTATTAAATATTATGTACAAAATTCAATTATACAAGTGAAAACAATTTTTTTTTTTTTAATGAGAGATTATATTTATAGTAGTTTTTCGCATTATAATTTACAATTAAAAAATACAATTTCAAATCTTAATTATAAATAATAAATTATTTATTTATTTATTTTTAAGTCTTTTATAAAGGTATAATTTGTAATCGTTTACCTTAAATAATTAATACAACATTTTTATAACCAAAATAAATAATTTGAATGTTGATTTAAAAAAAAAAAAAATGTTATTCAATTAATATTTTTTGACCTATGAAATCTATATATCATAAAAAAAATTTAAATAAAAATTATAATTAAAATATTTATTTATGAATTAAAACAATATAAGTTCTAGAAATTATATTATATTTAATATCGTTGAATTTCAGTCCCTAGTCTAAAACGAAAGTTGTTTGAATCACTTTAATGATAGCATGAGCAGATTTTCCGACAATATAGACTTCATTTGTCATACGAAAACTTACTATTTAAGATATATATTCTTATGAACCATTATCTATAAGCTTCTTTTCAAATATTTTCATATACAGATCATACATATAAATCCATAAAATTAATTCTGTACTGAGCATACTTCGATTTTAATTTAAATTGTTAATTATATACATTCTTAATAGGTATTCTATACATAATATTTCTTTAAAATAAATATATTATCATTTTTATTTTTTATGATTTTTATTACGAGTGGTATTTATAGGATTTGAAATTTTATAAGTTACTATTAATTACGAAATTACACAAAATTTACATATGAATTTATTTTAGCCCACAATTTATGAGAGTAAATATGTGTATATATATACTACGTTGGCCCTTAATACATGTATTACAATATCTATACGCTTACACGTTGCAGTGTTACGGGTATATGGTACACAAACCAGTACACTAGAGCGCGGACGAAGTGGTTTCGAGGATTATCGTTTTAAAAATTAGTACACGCGCGTATGTGTATCTTCAGTATACATAAATAATATATGCGTATAATATTATAATATACGTATTAAATTATACACATGAGCTTGCTAATGTTACACTAGGAATTTTTTTTTAAATATTTTTTGATATTGTTTTTTATCAATTACAATAAATATTGTCAACAAAGCTCCTCCGGTGGAGTTTGGTTTCCGTTCAGTTCTATAGTACCCCAGTGGCAAAACCACTCAATAAATTATAGTAAATATTGTATATGTGTATTCTATAAAATCATGTCAACATTTGAACATTTGTAAGCTACCGTCAAACGGCATTATTAACTCTATCACTGCCGTCTTATGATCTATGCACTATGTACATACAAATATGATATATTATTTTATTTACATTTCACATATACGCGTTCACATATACATATATATATATATTGTAATACATACTTATGTGTATATTGTGCGTTTAACAACCGTATATATACGTCACTATTTCCGCACGTCTAAACATATATTAATATACTGCCATAGGTTGTCAACGATTGGCAAATCTATTGCTGCCGCCGGGTATATATAAAATATTTCTACATTATATATAAATATTTATTATATATATATATTTATACCTTATATATTATACCCTAACCCTCTCGTTGGGAGTCGAACACGAAGCACCGAGGGAGATGTTTTCGGACGGCTGGAGGAGTTGAAATCTAGGTTGGGTGGTAGGAGGAATAGGGGAACGTTAATATTCAGCGAATCATCACGCTTCGTGATGACACACCTTTAACCATCACATCAATATTCGTTCGCATCTCGGAACTTCTGATACGAATAAATAGAGCCGGGAGCGTGTGAATGTTTATCTCTGTACACGCAACACTATACCAACGTCTCACTCACCCGGATCGTAACAATCCCTATCGCCCGTGTTACTGTGTTACATAACCCTTTTATTGGGTTCCTGATTATTGTTTAATTTTCATAAGTACAGAAAGTAACAAATGAACATGAATGCAAATGGATGGACAGATCTACAGACAGACGGGTAGACAGAAACAACTGGACAGGAACCGAGGCGTTTGCGAATCACACGGGTTGTTTTTTCCGGAAATAAGTCATCACCGTGTAACACCACTCGTTCAATCATTTTAGAGCGCCTGAACCATTTACACGGAAAACGACATTTTTGGTTTTGAGTGCTCGACGAGTACATGATAATGAATATGTATATGTTTATACACGTATAAATGTATCACTATACACCTACACATATGTAGGTGCTTCACGAATATATTACAAACACGCGGTATCCGTGTATCTGTCACCATGTTTGGTGTCTATAGTTGTTTATAAATCATTCACATGCCATTAGTTTTCAACGCCCATTAACATATTATACACATATGTCGTGACATATACTCACGGAAAGATTTCAGGGTAGCAAAGTTTAAATTCTTATACATACACATACTCACATGTTTATGGGAAAATCTAACGATTTTTTTCATTAACCCGTAAGCAATCAAGAGAGTGTTTTCTCATGCGGCGTAAAAGTTTCAAACAATGACCGTACGTATACTAATAATAGTAATAATAATAATGAGAAATAAAAGGAAATGTGTACGGACAAAGAAAACAGTATACTGCGTAGTTATTAGTTTTGAACACTTGCCTTATTTTACTTGCGAAAACACAAGTCGGTAAATATATATTATATTGTTTTATTAGGTTTTATACTATAAAAATTATCACACTCGAGAATTATTATATGGTCATTTATTGGATATAGTGTTTAGACGATTGATTAGGAATAATACTATTACGATGTATACCATGTATACCTTATTTAAAACCATTTTAAAGCATTTGAAATCAAATTTAACACGTTATGCAGTATAGCCGATAAAACTTAATTCTTATTCGAAAATTTCGAAATTAAATATATCCGGTATTTGAAATTGTATATCCAACGTTTTAACATGAACGAGATGCAATACAAGAATGTGTGTAGATATTTATTTATTCACGATTTTTATAAAATTATTCTCAGAGTATTATTATTTAAATTTAAATGTTCATTATGAAAGTTAGTGAGAATATATGTTTATGGAATGTGTTAAAAGCAACTAAAATACAAGATAGTATAACTTTGTTCAATGTCTCACAATGTTTAATAGCCGGAGAAAGGAAAATTTAATTAAAATCTGATAATCAGATTTTATTTATTATCATATTAAAAGATTCAAATGATTTTAGTTCCAAATATTGTGTTCGAATCTTTCAAAAATTGATAATGATTTTGTAATAAAAACATAATATATAACCTTTAATTTAAAAGATTTCGTTCTTCATTATAAGGAAAGTCTAATGAAAGATTATTAAAAGCCTTAGCTAATTATCATCAACACTAAATACATTCAAATAAACAATAGTATAGTGAATATTATTATGAACGTGAAGAATCATGATATTTAAGACACACAATCAAAATGGCACTTTCA
The DNA here is from genome assembly GCA_034509805.1 of Sipha maydis. Classification (NCBI taxonomy): domain Eukaryota; kingdom Metazoa; phylum Arthropoda; class Insecta; order Hemiptera; family Aphididae; genus Sipha; species Sipha maydis. Next base: position 1,317 of record JASXSY010002369.1, on the reverse strand, counting down.
TTATTTAACGAACCTGAATTGCCACAACAACGGGAATATTTTCTCTCAATCTCTCACTCTCTCTCTCTCTTTATATATGTATATATGTATATATATTATATAATCAGTAGTGAGACAATAGCATTATTTCGGACTTTACAGAAAAAAATGATAACTGTCCTACTAATTGTTTAGTAATGATAACCGTATATTATTCTTAGCATAGTCAGCTAATTTGGTAGAAAATTATCAATTATTGACTTTATACGTAGAAATTTGTAGAAATAGAAAACAAATGAATATAACTAAATTGTCGGTGGTTAGATTCTGATATTTATTTCAATATTTATCCCAATGTCGAACTTGGGTACAGTACGTTTTATATAAATTTCCATTTAATATCTGCAGTATATTATAAACGTACGGTGATTAGTTCCAATAAAATGACTAAAGTTTCAGTGATTACGGATGTTGATTTATAACGGTTTGAACAACAGTTTATACTAGTTAGAATATGAAACAAAGTTAATATTCCTATAAATTATTATTAATACGAGTATATATCACACAGGATTATTAGTTTCATCAACTTTACGATACCTCCATAGCGGACGTCAGTTTAAGATCGGTTTGATAATTTGGAAAATTTAATTCAAGAGAATAATTTACACAAATTAAAACTTATCAATAATAACCAGGCACAAACCAACAGATCACGTTTAATACTAATTTGATTACCAGTAGTTGTCATGACAGAACATTTCTATACTCCAATGTACTATATTTGTTACACTTACGCATATTGTGAACATTTAAAATGCTCTTAATAGTATGCTTCACTCTAATAATTTAAAGTTCACGATACTTAGAATAGAATAAAATTATAACTTCATAACAATCCATTTGACTAGGTAAATATAAAAATTGCTTATTCACTACGTCAACTTTACCAGAAGAAATGGAAACCGACGATTTACAAAAGACAATATCCAGGATAACCAATAGTTAGACCCAAATATTTAAGAGTGTACGTACATATTGTTTTGTGATATTTTTATTGGCAACGTTGAACTGACCAATGATCCCAGACTAAGTTGTAATAAATGAGAGCTGCGACCCACCGAAATTTCGGACGAGCGTTACAAAAACAAATCATTATTCAACGAAATCATTGCATTAATCGAGTATTAAAAGTTATGGAAAATTAACGAGCCACGACGGTTATAAAAAAGAATATTATAAATATAAATTTTCCTGACATAAGCAACTATTAGACATTAGAACGTAGTCAGAAACATTCGAATTTTCAAAACAAAAAAGCTGATTTTCAACAAACTC
>JASXSY010002368.1:0-32163 GCA_034509805.1 Sipha maydis | reverse complement strand
ACGGAAAACTGATGGACTGTTGGGTCGAGGGGGTCGTCGGAGAGGCGGGGCTCAAGTGACCAGTCTGTTTCCGGAGGGTCTGGAAACAGGTGTTTGACAATCGAGTCCTCTCTCCCGCGAGCTTCGACGCCTGGGCGCTTTCGACCGATCTTCCTCGTTACAACCCTATAAGGTAGGCCCCAGGGATCATCATCGACAGCCTTGCACAGATCGGACCAGCTCTTCTCTTGCGCCTTACGTATAGCATTGCGGAGCTCTTTTCGTTTCGCAGTATAATCATCCCGGTGAGCGTCAATGGTCTCCTGATTGTCGTGTCTCCGGGCGGACCGTTGATGTGCCCTGCGTGATTTGTTGGCCGCTTGTCGGAGTTCAGCCAGATCCTTTGACCACCAGTGTACTTGTTTCCTGCCCGATCTCTGGGGTGCTCTTGGGGGCATGCAAGAGTCGCAAGCGGCCTCCAGGAAGTCCATCAAGCGTTTAGCTGCCTGGGATGCGGTGGTATCCTCCTCAACTTCGGGATGGGCCTTGTTTGCCAGAAATGAAGACAGAGCAAAAGGATCCAACTTGCGGTATGACCATCCTTTCGCCGGGGAGCTGCCGTTGTCGTCGAGGTCTTGCGCAAGGTCCAACGTGAATTCGATATATCGATGATCGCTGGCGGAATATATGTCGTCCAAAACCCTCCATCCACGTATTTCACGAGGAGCTGAGAGCCGGGAGAAAGTAACATCGATTATGGATTCTGCATTGATCCGTCGGTAGGTGGCTGTGGAGCCGGTGTTTTCGATGCAGAGGTTAAGGCTCGCCGCGAGGTCTGCAAGCTGATCGCCTCTCCTGTCGTTGCGGTCAGAGCCCCACTCTTGCGACCACGCATTGAAATCCCCACCGATCAACATGTGGATTTGTGCGTCACAGTCCCGTACAGACTGGTGGATGTCCTCTAGGAATGTGACGAAATTTTCCTCCGAGTCGTTCCGGGAGTTATAACAGCTGTATATTCTCAGGCCCCGTACCTGAATCCAGGCGAAGCCGCGTCCTGAGCCTTTTGCCTCGGAGACTAGATCCGCTGCAATCAGGCCTACAGAACAAGTACCGTCGTCGCTACTGACCCACCTGTCGTCGTTGGACGGGATCCAATTTGGTTCGGACACGATTAGCGCTTGGGCACCCCTCGCGGCCGACGTCTGTTGCAGCAGGTTCTGCGCCGTAGCACTCCTTTGTAGGTTGATCTGCAAGCAGCGGATAATCATCTTGAAACTTGCTTCCACACCATTAGTATTTCTTTCCTGGCTCCACATGCAGCGGAACCAGGTCGGTGTGCCGTTCTCGGGAGACCGGCTCTGTCGCACGCGACGCATCGGTCGGCTCCGTTGGGGCAGGTTTTCTCCTGATGTCCATCTTCCCCGCATCTCCTACATGCCTGTGCCAGATCTGGTCCATTGCAGGCTGACGAGCTGTGCCCAAAGCCATGGCATCGGTGACACCTCGGAGGGTCGGCTGCTCTCAGGCGGACTCTGCAGCTGATCCAACCGATCTTAACTGTCCTGAGGGAGGCCGCCAAGTCCCGCGGAACTATAACGGTAGCTACCTGTTGTCCCCGCTTAGTGTGCCATAGATCGGTGAGACGGATGTCCTTCCGGTTCATTGACGCTACCAGGTCATCGGCTGCACCCTTAACTTCCGACTGGATGGCGGTTAAGACTTCCTCTTTTGTTGCTGCGGCGTCGATGTCGACTACCTCGATGAGCGCCGTTGGTGAGAGTCTGACAACCGAGCCGGCATCTTCGTCCGAGTTGTCGGTGATCATTGTCCGGATTCTGTCGGCAGCCAAGTTTGCCGCTTTTCCTCGACCGAATTCTATGAGAAGGTCACCGGCGCGGGTCCTTCTCATGGCCGTAATCTTAGCACCACCGGTATCAGGGCACTTTGTTTTAACCGCCTGAACTACGTCCATGTAAGTCTTGCCCTCCTTAACCTTGACGAGGACAGCTGGAGCGCGAGGGCGCGGAAGCTTCACCTGTGATTGAAGATCCGGCGGTAACCTAACCTAACCTAACCTAACCTAACCTTTTTTTTTTTTTTTTTTTTTTTTTCTCTTTTTGAACCGACGACGCCGCGGGAACTGCTGTTCGCATTGCTTCCGCGGCGCCGCCATCGTTTATTTGAACAATAACTTTACATGGGTGGGTGGTAGACGGGACAGTATCCCCGACTTACCCCCGTTCTTGGCTTATATGAAATATACAGGGTGGGTAGTAGACGGGACACTTCCCCGACTTACCCCCGTTCAAGGCGTTACATTTGGAAATCTTAATTTAATCTTATCTTATCTTGGTTTGTGCGTTTCTTTGTGCTCTCACTGCCTTCTCGAATCAGCCTCATCCTCCCGTTCGTCCGTTTCCTTAGTAGACATGATCGATTCGATCATCGCGATCAACTCTTCCCTGTTCGCCTTGGCCTGTATTATGAGTCGTTTTCTGGTTCTCGGCTCCTCGGGCAAGTCTGTCGAATTTGGACCACATAGGATTTCTTCAACGTCGCCGGCATTAGGAGGTCGTCCTAAGATCGCAGTCAGACGGGCGCGGTCATCGATCCATCTGGGACACACAAACAAGGTGTGATCGGCCGTGTCGTCCGGGTCCTTGCAGTAAACGCAGTAGCTGTCCTCGGCTCTCTTCATCCTCGACAGATAGCTCCGGAAGCAGCCATGTCCGGAGAGAGCTTGAACGACACGGAACGATAGACATAGGGTGGTCTTTGAGAGCCACCGCGCAATGTTCGGTAGTAGCCGGTGCGTCCATCTGCCCTTTATCGACCGGTCCCATCTAGATTGCCATGAGCTTATTGAGATGCTTCTCTCCTCCGCTTTTACCATGGCAGTTGTTTTGGTAGGGTCAGCGTCCTCTTCAAGCCGATTCTTTATTCTTGCCCGTTCATGAGCCACAAGGTCCGCTGGCAGCATGCAGGCGAGTACCGACGACGCTTCATCTGATACCGTGCGGTATGCCCTGATCGTCCGGAGGTTTGTTATCCTTTGTGCCCTAGCCATGGCCCTTCTATTTTTGGCGGTCTTGATGCCGACTGTTGCCCACGTGGGAGATGCATACAACAGCTTACTATTAACTACCGAGCCGAGCAGAGCCCGTTTGGCCTGAGCCGGACCGCCGACGTTGGGCATCAATCGTCCTATTGCTCTCGCTGTCTCGGCGGCCTTCTTGGATGTTTTAGCAATGTGAGCCGTGAAGGACAGTCTCGTGTCCAACTCGACTCCCAGGTACCTGATTGAAGGCCTAACCGGGATTGTGTGGCCTTCGACGAGCAACATCGGGTTATCGTACTTGTTTTTGCGGGTCAGGACTATGGCCTCTGATTTTTGCGGTGCTAGCTGCAGGCCTTTTTCACGCATCCATGCGGAAATCTGTTCGAGAACTGGGTTTAACAACTGGGCAGCTGCTGGTCCAGTCCGTGCTGTGCCGATAACGGCGATGTCATCCGCAAAAGCCACTAGCTGCACTCCTGATGGCATTTCTGTGTCCAGTAGATCGTCATAAAACGCGTTCCAAAGTGCGGGACCGAGGACGGACCCCTGAGGAACTCCGCACGTCACGCTTATGCTGGAGAGTGACTCGCCGACTAGAAGAGTCCTGTTTTGTAGGTAGGACCTGAAGATGCCGTTGAGATAGGAAGGGACCATTTTCTTCCTGATTGCTGCGTCTATGCACCGCCATGGAGCGGAGTTGAAGGCATTACGCACATCGAGTGAGACCGCAACGCACAAATCTCGGTGTTGGACTGCGCCCAGAGCGGCCCCGTGAGCTGCGCGAATCACCCGATCTATAGCATCCTCGGTTGACCGTCCATGGCGGAACCCATATTGGTTGTCTGACCTCTGCCCGGTCTGGTCTAGATGTTGATTTAGCCTCTTGAGCAGGAGACGTTCGAAGAGTTTGGCCATGGAGTTTAGCAAACAGATCGGCCTAAAGCTCGATGCTTCACCAACAGGTTTGCCCGGACCCTTGTGGAGTAGTACGAGTCTGGCATTCTTCCAGATGGCCGGGAACTCTTGACGAGAGAGGCAGCAGTTGAAGGTCCTCAGTAGCACCTGTGGAGCTGTTTTTGCTACTCGAAGCAAGAGTTCGTTAGGTATACCGTCCGGTCCTGTGGCTTTCCCGGATGGAAGCCGACGGCATGCTTCGTGTAGCTCTTCCACGGAAAACTGATGGACTGTTGGGTCGAGGGGGTCGTCGGAGAGGCGGGGCTCAAGTGACCAGTCTGTTTCCGGAGGGTCTGGAAACAGGTGTTTGACAATCGAGTCCTCTCTCCCGCGAGCTTCGACGCCTGGGCGCTTTCGACCGATCTTCCTCGTTACAACCCTATAAGGTAGGCCCCAGGGATCATCATCGACAGCCTTGCACAGATCGGACCAGCTCTTCTCTTGCGCCTTACGTATAGCATTGCGGAGCTCTTTTCGTTTCGCAGTATAATCATCCCGGTGAGCGTCAATGGTCTCCTGATTGTCGTGTCTCCGGGCGGACCGTTGATGTGCCCTGCGTGATTTGTTGGCCGCTTGTCGGAGTTCAGCCAGATCCTTTGACCACCAGTGTACTTGTTTCCTGCCCGATCTCTGGGGTGCTCTTGGGGGCATGCAAGAGTCGCAAGCGGCCTCCAGGAAGTCCATCAAGCGTTTAGCTGCCTGGGATGCGGTGGTATCCTCCTCAACTTCGGGATGGGCCTTGTTTGCCAGAAATGAAGACAGAGCAAAAGGATCCAACTTGCGGTATGACCATCCTTTCGCCGGGGAGCTGCCGTTGTCGTCGAGGTCTTGCGCAAGGTCCAACGTGAATTCGATATATCGATGATCGCTGGCGGAATATATGTCGTCCAAAACCCTCCATCCACGTATTTCACGAGGAGCTGAGAGCCGGGAGAAAGTAACATCGATTATGGATTCTGCATTGATCCGTCGGTAGGTGGCTGTGGAGCCGGTGTTTTCGATGCAGAGGTTAAGGCTCGCCGCGAGGTCTGCAAGCTGATCGCCTCTCCTGTCGTTGCGGTCAGAGCCCCACTCTTGCGACCACGCATTGAAATCCCCACCGATCAACATGTGGATTTGTGCGTCACAGTCCCGTACAGACTGGTGGATGTCCTCTAGGAATGTGACGAAATTTTCCTCCGAGTCGTTCCGGGAGTTATAACAGCTGTATATTCTCAGGCCCCGTACCTGAATCCAGGCGAAGCCGCGTCCTGAGCCTTTTGCCTCGGAGACTAGATCCGCTGCAATCAGGCCTACAGAACAAGTACCGTCGTCGCTACTGACCCACCTGTCGTCGTTGGACGGGATCCAATTTGGTTCGGACACGATTAGCGCTTGGGCACCCCTCGCGGCCGACGTCTGTTGCAGCAGGTTCTGCGCCGTAGCACTCCTTTGTAGGTTGATCTGCAAGCAGAACCTAACCTAACCTAACCTAACCTAACCTAACCTAACCTTTTTTTTTTTTTTTTTTTTTTTTTTCCCTTTTTGAACCGACGACGCCGCGGGAACTGCTGTTCGCATTGCTTCCGCGGCGCCGCCATCGTTTATTTGAACAATAACTTTACATGGGTGGGTGGTAGACGGGACAGTATCCCCGACTTACCCCCGTTCTTGGCTTATATGAAATATACAGGGTGGGTAGTAGACGGGACACTTCCCCGACTTACCCCCGTTCAAGGCGTTACATTTGGAAATCTTAATTTAATCTTATCTTATCTTGGTTTGTGCGTTTCTTTGTGCTCTCACTGCCTTCTCGAATCAGCCTCGTCCTCCCGTTCGTCCGATTCCTTAGTAGACATGATCGATTCGATCATCGCGATCAACTCTTCCCTGTTCGCCTTGGCCTGTATTATGAGTCGTTTTCTGGTTCTCGGCTCCTCGGGCAAGTCTGTCGAATTTGGACCACATAGGATTTCTTCAACGTCGCCGGCATTAGGAGGTCGTCCTAAGATCGCAGTCAGACGGGCGCGGTCATCGTTCCATCTGGGACACACAAACAAGGTGTGATCGGCCGTGTCGTCCGGGTCCTTGCAGTAAACGCAGTAGCTGTCCTCGGCTCTCTTCATCCTCGACAGATAGCTCCGGAAGCAGCCATGTCCGGAGAGAGCTTGAACGACACGGAACGATAGACATAGGGTGGTCTTTGAGAGCCACCGCGCAATGTTCGGTAGTAGCCGGTGCGTCCATCTGCCCTTATTCGACCGGTCCCATCTAGATTGCCATGAGCTTATTGAGATGCTTCTCTCCTCCGCTTTTACCATGGCAGTTGTTTTGGTAGGGTCAGCGTCCTCTTCAAGCCGATTCTTTATTCTTGCCCGTTCATGAGCCACAAGGTCCGCTGGCAGCATGCAGGCGAGTACCGACGACGCTTCATCTGATACCGTGCGGTATGCCCTGATCGTCCGGAGGTTTGTTATCCTTTGTGCCCTAGCCATGGCCCTTCTATTTTTGGCGGTCTTGATGCCGACTGTTGCCCACGTGGGAGATGCATACAACAGCTTACTATTCACTACCGAGCCGAGCAGAGCCCGTTTGGCCTGAGCCGGACCGCCGACGTTGGGCATCAATCTTCCTATTGCTCTCGCTGTCTCGGCGGCCTTCTTGGATGTTTTAGCAATGTGAGCCGTGAAGGACAGTCTCGTGTCCAACTCGACTCCCAGGTACCTGATTGAAGGCCTAACCGGGATTGTGTGGCCTTCGACGAGCAACATCGGGTTATCGTACTTGTTTTTGCGGGTCAGGACTATGGCCTCTGATTTTTGCGGTGCTAGCTGCAGGCCTTTTTCACGCATCCATGCGGAAATCTGTTCGAGAACTGGGTTTAACAACTGGGCAGCTGCTGGTCCAGTCCGTGCTGTGCCGATAACGGCGATGTCATCCGCAAAAGCCACTAGCTGCACTCCTGATGGCATTTCTGTGTCCAGTAGATCGTCATAAAACGCGTTCCAAAGTGCGGGACCGAGGACGGACCCCTGAGGAACTCCGCACGTCACGCTTATGCTGGAGAGTGACTCGCCGACTAGAAGAGTCCTGTTATGTAGATAGGACCTGAAGATGCCGTTGAGATAGGAAGGGACCATTTTCTTCCTGATTGCTGCGTCTATGCACCGCCATGGAGCGGAGTTGAAGGCATTGCGCACATCGAGTGAGACCGCAACGCACAAATCTCGGTGTTGGACTGCGCCCAGAGCGGCCCCGTGAGCTGCGCGAATCACCCGATCTATAGCATCCTCGGTTGACCGTCCATGGCGGAACCCATATTGGTTGTCTGACCTCTGCCCGGTCTGGTCTAGATGTTGATTTAGCCTCTTGAGCAGGAGACGTTCGAAGAGTTTGGCCATGGAGTTTAGCAAACAGATCGGCCTAAAGCTCGATGCTTCACCAACAGGTTTGCCCGGACCCTTGTGGAGTAGTACGAGTCTGGCATTCTTCCAGATGGCCGGGAACTCTTGACGAGAGAGGCAGCAGTTGAAGGTCCTCAGTAGCACCTGTGGAGCTATTTTTGCTACTCGAAGCAAGAGTTCGTTAGGTATACCGTCCGGTCCTGTGGCTTTCCCGGATGGAAGCCGACGGCATGCTTCGTGTAGCTCTTCCACGGAAAACTGATGGACTGTTGGGTCGAGGGGGTCGTCGGAGAGGCGGGGCTCAAGTGACCAGTCTGTTTCCGGAGGGTCTGGAAACAGGTGTTTGACAATCGAGTCCTCTCTCCCGCGAGCTTCGACGCCTGGGCGCTTTCGACCGATCTTCCTCGTTACAACCCTATAAGGTAGGCCCCAGGGATCATCATCGACAGCCTTGCACAGATCGGACCAGCTCTTCTCTTGCGCCTTACGTATAGCATTGCGGAGCTCTTTTCGTTTCGCAGTATAATCATCCCGGAGAGCGTCCATGGTCTCCTGATTGTCGTGTCTCCGGGCGGACCGTTGATGTGCCCTGCGTGATTTGTTGGCCGCTTGTCGGAGTTCAGCCAGATCCTTTGACCACCAGTGTACTTGTTTCCTGCCCGATCTCTGGGGTGCTCTTGGGGGCATGCAAGAGTCGCACGCGGCCTCCAGGAAGTCCATCAAGCGTTTAGCTGCCTGGGATGCGGTGGTATCCTCCTCAACTTCGGGATGGGCCTTGTTTGCCAGAAATGAAGACAGAGCAAAAGGATCCAACTTGCGGTATGACCATCCTTTCGCCGGGGAGCTGCCGTTGTCGTCGAGGTCTTGCGCAAGGTCCAACGTGAATTCGATATATCGATGATCGCTGGCGGAATATATGTCGTCCAAAACCCTCCATCCACGTATTTCACGAGGAGCTGAGAGCCGGGAGAAAGTAACATCGATTATGGATTCTGCATTGATCCGTCGGTAGGTGGCTGTGGAGCCGGTGTTTTCGATGCAGAGGTTAAGGCTCGCCGCGAGGTCTGCAAGCTGATCGCCTCTCCTGTCGTTGCGGTCAGAGCCCCACTCTTGCGACCACGCATTGAAATCCCCACCGATCAACATGTGGATTTGTGCGTCACAGTCCCGTACAGACTGGTGGATGTCCTCTAGGAATGTGACGAAATTTTCCTCCGAGTCGTTCCGGGAGATATAACAGCTGTATATTCTCAGGCCCCGTACCTGAATCCAGGCGAAGCCGCGTCCTGAGCCTTTTGCCTCGGAGACTAGATCCGCTGCAATCAGGCCTACAGAACAAGTACCGTCGTCGCTACTGACCCACCTGTCGTCGTTGGACGGGATCCAATTTGGTTCGGACACGATTAGCGCTTGGGCACCCCTCGCGGCCGACGTCTGTTGCAGCAGGTTCTGCGCCGTAGCACTCCTTTGTAGGTTGATCTGCAAGCAGAACCTAACCTAACCTAACCTAACCTAACCTAACCTAACCTTTTTTTTTTTTTTTTTTTTTTTTTTTCCCTTTTTGAACCGACGACGCCGCGGGAACTGCTGTTCGCATTGCTTCCGCGGCGCCGCCATCGTTTATTTGAACAATAACTTTACATGGGTGGGTGGTAGACGGGACAGTATCCCCGACTTACCCCCGTTCTTGGCTTATATGAAATATACAGGGTGGGTAGTAGACGGGACACTTCCCCGACTTACCCCCGTTCAAGGCGTTACATTTGGAAATCTTAATTTAATCTTATCTTATCTTGGTTTGTGCGTTTCTTTGTGCTCTCACTGCCTTCTCGAATCAGCCTCGTCCTCCCGTTCGTCCGATTCCTTAGTAGACATGATCGATTCGATCATCGCGATCAACTCTTCCCTGTTCGCCTTGGCCTGTATTATGAGTCGTTTTCTGGTTCTCGGCTCCTCGGGCAAGTCTGTCGAATTTGGACCACATAGGATTTCTTCAACGTCGCCGGCATTAGGAGGTCGTCCTAAGATCGCAGTCAGACGGGCGCGGTCATCGTTCCATCTGGGACACACAAACAAGGTGTGATCGGCCGTGTCGTCCGGGTCCTTGCAGTAAACGCAGTAGCTGTCCTCGGCTCTCTTCATCCTCGACAGATAGCTCCGGAAGCAGCCATGTCCGGAGAGAGCTTGAACGACACGGAACGATAGACATAGGGTGGTCTTTGAGAGCCACCGCGCAATGTTCGGTAGTAGCCGGTGCGTCCATCTGCCCTTATTCGACCGGTCCCATCTAGATTGCCATGAGCTTATTGAGATGCTTCTCTCCTCCGCTTTTACCATGGCAGTTGTTTTGGTAGGGTCAGCGTCCTCTTCAAGCCGATTCTTTATTCTTGCCCGTTCATGAGCCACAAGGTCCGCTGGCAGCATGCAGGCGAGTACCGACGACGCTTCATCTGATACCGTGCGGTATGCCCTGATCGTCCGGAGGTTTGTTATCCTTTGTGCCCTAGCCATGGCCCTTCTATTTTTGGCGGTCTTGATGCCGACTGTTGCCCACGTGGGAGATGCATACAACAGCTTACTATTCACTACCGAGCCGAGCAGAGCCCGTTTGGCCTGAGCCGGACCGCCGACGTTGGGCATCAATCTTCCTATTGCTCTCGCTGTCTCGGCGGCCTTCTTGGATGTTTTAGCAATGTGAGCCGTGAAGGACAGTCTCGTGTCCAACTCGACTCCCAGGTACCTGATTGAAGGCCTAACCGGGATTGTGTGGCCTTCGACGAGCAACATCGGGTTATCGTACTTGTTTTTGCGGGTCAGGACTATGGCCTCTGATTTTTGCGGTGCTAGCTGCAGGCCTTTTTCACGCATCCATGCGGAAATCTGTTCGAGAACTGGGTTTAACAACTGGGCAGCTGCTGGTCCAGTCCGTGCTGTGCCGATAACGGCGATGTCATCCGCAAAAGCCACTAGCTGCACTCCTGATGGCATTTCTGTGTCCAGTAGATCGTCATAAAACGCGTTCCAAAGTGCGGGACCGAGGACGGACCCCTGAGGAACTCCGCACGTCACGCTTATGCTGGAGAGTGACTCGCCGACTAGAAGAGTCCTGTTATGTAGATAGGACCTGAAGATGCCGTTGAGATAGGAAGGGACCATTTTCTTCCTGATTGCTGCGTCTATGCACCGCCATGGAGCGGAGTTGAAGGCATTGCGCACATCGAGTGAGACCGCAACGCACAAATCTCGGTGTTGGACTGCGCCCAGAGCGGCCCCGTGAGCTGCGCGAATCACCCGATCTATAGCATCCTCGGTTGACCGTCCATGGCGGAACCCATATTGGTTGTCTGACCTCTGCCCGGTCTGGTCTAGATGTTGATTTAGCCTCTTGAGCAGGAGACGTTCGAAGAGTTTGGCCATGGAGTTTAGCAAACAGATCGGCCTAAAGCTCGATGCTTCACCAACAGGTTTGCCCGGACCCTTGTGGAGTAGTACGAGTCTGGCATTCTTCCAGATGGCCGGGAACTCTTGACGAGAGAGGCAGCAGTTGAAGGTCCTCAGTAGCACCTGTGGAGCTATTTTTGCTACTCGAAGCAAGAGTTCGTTAGGTATACCGTCCGGTCCTGTGGCTTTCCCGGATGGAAGCCGACGGCATGCTTCGTGTAGCTCTTCCACGGAAAACTGATGGACTGTTGGGTCGAGGGGGTCGTCGGAGAGGCGGGGCTCAAGTGACCAGTCTGTTTCCGGAGGGTCTGGAAACAGGTGTTTGACAATCGAGTCCTCTCTCCCGCGAGCTTCGACGCCTGGGCGCTTTCGACCGATCTTCCTCGTTACAACCCTATAAGGTAGGCCCCAGGGATCATCATCGACAGCCTTGCACAGATCGGACCAGCTCTTCTCTTGCGCCTTACGTATAGCATTGCGGAGCTCTTTTCGTTTCGCAGTATAATCATCCCGGAGAGCGTCCATGGTCTCCTGATTGTCGTGTCTCCGGGCGGACCGTTGATGTGCCCTGCGTGATTTGTTGGCCGCTTGTCGGAGTTCAGCCAGATCCTTTGACCACCAGTGTACTTGTTTCCTGCCCGATCTCTGGGGTGCTCTTGGGGGCATGCAAGAGTCGCACGCGGCCTCCAGGAAGTCCATCAAGCGTTTAGCTGCCTGGGATGCGGTGGTATCCTCCTCAACTTCGGGATGGGCCTTGTTTGCCAGAAATGAAGACAGAGCAAAAGGATCCAACTTGCGGTATGACCATCCTTTCGCCGGGGAGCTGCCGTTGTCGTCGAGGTCTTGCGCAAGGTCCAACGTGAATTCGATATATCGATGATCGCTGGCGGAATATATGTCGTCCAAAACCCTCCATCCACGTATTTCACGAGGAGCTGAGAGCCGGGAGAAAGTAACATCGATTATGGATTCTGCATTGATCCGTCGGTAGGTGGCTGTGGAGCCGGTGTTTTCGATGCAGAGGTTAAGGCTCGCCGCGAGGTCTGCAAGCTGATCGCCTCTCCTGTCGTTGCGGTCAGAGCCCCACTCTTGCGACCACGCATTGAAATCCCCACCGATCAACATGTGGATTTGTGCGTCACAGTCCCGTACAGACTGGTGGATGTCCTCTAGGAATGTGACGAAATTTTCCTCCGAGTCGTTCCGGGAGTTATAACAGCTGTATATTCTCAGGCCCCGTACCTGAATCCAGGCGAAGCCGCGTCCTGAGCCTTTTGCCTCGGAGACTAGATCCGCTGCAATCAGGCCTACAGAACAAGTACCGTCGTCGCTACTGACCCACCTGTCGTCGTTGGACGGGATCCAATTTGGTTCGGACACGATTAGCGCTTGGGCACCCCTCGCGGCCGACGTCTGTTGCAGCAGGTTCTGCGCCGTAGCACTCCTTTGTAGGTTGATCTGCAAGCAGAACCTAACCTAACCTAACCTAACCTAACCTAACCTAACCTTTTTTTTTTTTTTTTTTTTTTTTTTTCCCTTTTTGAACCGACGACGCCGCGGGAACTGCTGTTCGCATTGCTTCCGCGGCGCCGCCATCGTTTATTTGAACAATAACTTTACATGGGTGGGTGGTAGACGGGACAGTATCCCCGACTTACCCCCGTTCTTGGCTTATATGAAATATACAGGGTGGGTAGTAGACGGGACACTTCCCCGACTTACCCCCGTTCAAGGCGTTACATTTGGAAATCTTAATTTAATCTTATCTTATCTTGGTTTGTGCGTTTCTTTGTGCTCTCACTGCCTTCTCGAATCAGCCTCATCCTCCCGTTCGTCCGATTCCTTAGTAGACATGATCGATTCGATCATCGCGATCAACTCTTCCCTGTTCGCCTTGGCCTGTATTATGAGTCGTTTTCTGGTTCTCGGCTCCTCGGGCAAGTCTGTCGAATTTGGACCACATAGGATTTCTTCAACGTCGCCGGCATTAGGAGGTCGTCCTAAGATCGCAGTCAGACGGGCGCGGTCATCGTTCCATCTGGGACACACAAACAAGGTGTGATCGGCCGTGTCGTCCGGGTCCTTGCAGTAAACGCAGTAGCTGTCCTCGGCTCTCTTCATCCTCGACAGATAGCTCCGGAAGCAGCCATGTCCGGAGAGAGCTTGAACGACACGGAACGATAGACATAGGGTGGTCTTTGAGAGCCACCGCGCAATGTTCGGTAGTAGCCGGTGCGTCCATCTGCCCTTATTCGACCGGTCCCATCTAGATTGCCATGAGCTTATTGAGATGCTTCTCTCCTCCGCTTTTACCATGGCAGTTGTTTTGGTAGGGTCAGCGTCCTCTTCAAGCCGATTCTTTATTCTTGCCCGTTCATGAGCCACAAGGTCCGCTGGCAGCATGCAGGCGAGTACCGACGACGCTTCATCTGATACCGTGCGGTATGCCCTGATCGTCCGGAGGTTTGTTATCCTTTGTGCCCTAGCCATGGCCCTTCTATTTTTGGCGGTCTTGATGCCGACTGTTGCCCACGTGGGAGATGCATACAACAGCTTACTATTCACTACCGAGCCGAGCAGAGCCCGTTTGGCCTGAGCCGGACCGCCGACGTTGGGCATCAATCTTCCTATTGCTCTCGCTGTCTCGGCGGCCTTCTTGGATGTTTTAGCAATGTGAGCCGTGAAGGACAGTCTCGTGTCCAACTCGACTCCCAGGTACCTGATTGAAGGCCTAACCGGGATTGTGTGGCCTTCGACGAGCAACATCGGGTTATCGTACTTGTTTTTGCGGGTCAGGACTATGGCCTCTGATTTTTGCGGTGCTAGCTGCAGGCCTTTTTCACGCATCCATGCGGAAATCTGTTCGAGAACTGGGTTTAACAACTGGGCAGCTGCTGGTCCAGTCCGTGCTGTGCCGATAACGGCGATGTCATCCGCAAAAGCCACTAGCTGCACTCCTGATGGCATTTCTGTGTCCAGTAGATCGTCATAAAACGCGTTCCAAAGTGCGGGACCGAGGACGGACCCCTGAGGAACTCCGCACGTCACGCTTATGCTGGAGAGTGACTCGCCGACTAGTAGAGTCCTGTTATGTAGATAGGACCTGAAGATGCCGTTGAGATAGGAAGGGACCATTTTCTTCCTGATTGCTGCGTCTATGCACCGCCATGGAGCGGAGTTGAAGGCATTGCGCACATCGAGTGAGACCGCAACGCACAAATCTCGGTGTTGGACTGCGCCCAGAGCGGCCCCGTGAGCTGCGCGAATCACCCGATCTATAGCATCCTCGGTTGACCGTCCATGGCGGAACCCATATTGGTTGTCTGACCTCTGCCCGGTCTGGTCTAGATGTTGATTTAGCCTCTTGAGCAGGAGACGTTCGAAGAGTTTGGCCATGGAGTTTAGCAAACAGATCGGCCTAAAGCTCGATGCTTCACCAACAGGTTTGCCCGGACCCTTGTGGAGTAGTACGAGTCTGGCATTCTTCCAGATGGCCGGGAACTCTTGACGAGAGAGGCAGCAGTTGAAGGTCCTCAGTAGCACCTGTGGAGCTATTTTTGCTACTCGAAGCAAGAGTTCGTTAGGTATACCGTCCGGTCCTGTGGCTTTCCCGGATGGAAGCCGACGGCATGCTTCGTGTAGCTCTTCCACGGAAAACTGATGGACTGTTGGGTCGAGGGGGTCGTCGGAGAGGCGGGGCTCAAGTGACCAGTCTGTTTCCGGAGGGTCTGGAAACAGGTGTTTGACAATCGAGTCCTCTCTCCCGCGAGCTTCGACGCCTGGGCGCTTTCGACCGATCTTCCTCGTTACAACCCTATAAGGTAGGCCCCAGGGATCATCATCGACAGCCTTGCACAGATCGGACCAGCTCTTCTCTTGCGCCTTACGTATAGCATTGCGGAGCTCTTTTCGTTTCGCAGTATAATCATCCCGGAGAGCGTCCATGGTCTCCTGATTGTCGTGTCTCCGGGCGGACCGTTGATGTGCCCTGCGTGATTTGTTGGCCGCTTGTCGGAGTTCAGCCAGATCCTTTGACCACCAGTGTACTTGTTTCCTGCCCGATCTCTGGGGTGCTCTTGGGGGCATGCAAGAGTCGCACGCGGCCTCCAGGAAGTCCATCAAGCGTTTAGCTGCCTGGGATGCGGTGGTATCCTCCTCAACTTCGGGATGGGCCTTGTTTGCCAGAAATGAAGACAGAGCAAAAGGATCCAACTTGCGGTATGACCATCCTTTCGCCGGGGAGCTGCCGTTGTCGTCGAGGTCTTGCGCAAGGTCCAACGTGAATTCGATATATCGATGATCGCTGGCGGAATATATGTCGTCCAAAACCCTCCATCCCCGTATTTCACGAGGAGCTGAGAGCCGGGAGAAAGTAACATCGATTATGGATTCTGCATTGATCCGTCGGTAGGTGGCTGTGGAGCCGGTGTTTTCGATGCAGAGGTTAAGGCTCGCCGCGAGGTCTGCAAGCTGATCGCCTCTCCTGTCGTTGCGGTCAGAGCCCCACTCTTGCGACCACGCATTGAAATCCCCACCGATCAACATGTGGATTTGTGCGTCACAGTCCCGTACAGACTGGTGGATGTCCTCTAGGAATGTGACGAAATTTTCCTCCGAGTCGTTCCGGGAGTTATAACAGCTGTATATTCTCAGGCCCCGTACCTGAATCCAGGCGAAGCCGCGTCCTGAGCCTTTTGCCTCGGAGACTAGATCCGCTGCAATCAGGCCTACAGAACAAGTACCGTCGTCGCTACTGACCCACCTGTCGTCGTTGGACGGGATCCAATTTGGTTCGGACACGATTAGCGCTTGGGCACCCCTCGCGGCCGACGTCTGTTGCAGCAGGTTCTGCGCCGTAGCACTCCTTTGTAGGTTGATCTGCAAGCAGCGGATAATCATCTTGAAACTTGCTTCCACACCATTAGTATTTCTTTCCTGGCTCCACATGCAGCGGAACCAGGTCGGTGTGCCGTTCTCGGGAGACCGGCTCTGTCGCACGCGACGCATCGGTCGGCTCCGTTGGGGCAGGTTTTCTCCTGATGTCCATCTTCCCCGCATCTCCTACATGCCTGTGCCAGATCTGGTCCATTGCAGGCTGACGAGCTGTGCCCAAAGCCATGGCATCGGTGACACCTCGGAGGGTCGGCTGCTCTCAGGCGGACTCTGCAGCTGATCCAACCGATCTTAACTGTCCTGAGGGAGGCCGCCAAGTCCCGCGGAACTATAACGGTAGCTACCTGTTGTCCCCGCTTAGTGTGCCATAGACCGGTGAGACGGATGTCCTTCCGGTTCATTGACGCTACCAGGTCATCGGCTGCACCCTTAACTTCCGACTGGATGGCGGTTAAGACTTCCTCTTTTGTTGCTGCGGCGTCGATGTCGACTACCTCGATGAGCGCCGTTGGTGAGAGTCTGACAACCGATCCGGCATCTTCGTCCGAGTTGTCGGTGATCATTGTCCGGATTCTGTCGGCAGCCAAGTTTGCCGCTTTTCCTCGACCGAATTCTATGAGAAGGTCACCGGCGCGGGTCCTTCTCATGGCCGTAATCTTAGCACCACCGGTATCAGGGCACTTTGTTTTAACCGCCTGAACTACGTCCATGTAAGTCTTGCCCTCCTTAACCTTGACGAGGACAGCTGGAGCGCGAGGGCGCGGAAGCTTCACCTGTGATTGAAGATCCGGCGGTGGGTGCTCGGTTGGTTTGGGACGCTGGCGAGTGGTCTTGCGGCTGACGACCTGTGACCAAGTCGTTGGACCCCGACCAGGTGTTGAGGGTGCGGCTTCGGGTAACGGTGGGGAGTCCCTGATTTCAACTACTTCGGTGGTCGAGTCCGTTATTTTTGCCCTCTTCTTCCCGGCTCTTTTTCTTTTATTTCCAGATCCTGCTGGAGGGCCATGGTCTGTTCGTGTTGGCGTCGTTTCGGATGAGGAGGTTGTCATCAAGGATTCGGTTTGCGTGGCCGAATCCTCCGTGGTGACGACTTCCATGCTTTTTCCATTTTCCTCTTCCCCGTTCGGAACTACATCCTTCGCTTTCTTTCTGTTAGGCGACCGTGGAGCTCTTCTGGCTGCCAGGGACACGAGGGATGAGAGTATGCCCCTCAACATATCCTGAAGAGGATTATCATGTATGCTCGATGCCGCTGCAATGTCGCACTCCATAACAGCGAGCTTACACTTGCTTACAAGCCCTTCCAGCGCCTTTGTGAAGTACTCGTCATCTTCCTCGGCCGGAATCATGGTCGCTGAGGACTTCCTCTTCAACCTAGAGGATTCCAGTAGCATGTCCGCTAAACGCGAGTCGCCGTTCCGAGATGCCGTGATCGATAAGGTCGTTGTGGGCCTTGCAGTAATGTCGATGGCCTGTCTGCCACCGGGAAGAGCCTGCTTCGCACTCTTCCCACCAGTTGCGTTACCAGCCCCTTGGCTGGCTCCGGAAGCCTGGCTCGCCACTTCCGAGATTTTGGTGCATGGGGGTGATGACGACACCCGGGGCGTGCACCGTCCCCCGACCGCCGGCTCTAGGGCATCCGACTCCCTTGTAGCAGTAACGTTTGTCTTGTTTGTCGTGTTCATCATGGGTTTCAGTGATGGCTTAGCCGCCGCTGACGACGCCAGCCTCGCGTCGTCTGTCTTGCCTGTCGGTAGTCCTGATCCTCCGGGACACCGGGGGTAGATCACTCCCCCGGTGGTGAGCTTGTCCGCGACCGCTTATTCGTCCAATCCCGAAGGGTATGGCTTATTTCGCGGCTACCCTGCATGTCTGCAGGGCGTTCCCCTATCCGCAACCTGGGGACGCGCCCGATAGCAGCTCACGCCACGGGAACCTAACCTAAACCTAACCTAACCTAACCTAACCTAACCTAACCTTTTTTTTTTTTTTTTTTTTTTTTCACTTTTTGAACCGACGACGCCGCGGGAACTGCTGTTCGCATTGCTTCCGCGGCGCCGCCATCGTTTATTTGAACAATAACTTTACATGGGTGGGTGGTAGACGGGACAGTATCCCCGACTTACCCCCGTTCTTGGCTTATATGAAATATACAGGGTGGGTAGTAGACGGGACACTTCCCCGACTTACCCCCGTTCAAGGCGTTACATTTGGAAATCTTAATTTAATCTTATCTTATCTTGGTTTGTGCGTTTCTTTGTGCTCTCACTGCCTTCTCGAATCAGCCTCATCCTCCCGTTCGTCCGATTCCTTAGTAGACATGATCGATTCGATCATCGCGATCAACTCTTCCCTGTTCGCAACCTAACCTAACCTTTTTTTTTTTTTTTTTTTTTTTTTTCCCTTTTTGAACCGACGACGCCGCGGGAACTGCTGTTCGCATTGCTTCCGCGGCGCCGCCATCGTTTATTTGAACAATAACTTTACATGGGTGGGTGGTAGACGGGACAGTATCCCCGACTTACCCCCGTTCTTGGCTTATATGAAATATACAGGGTGGGTAGTAGACGGGACACTTCCCCGACTTACCCCCGTTCAAGGCGTTACATTTGGAAATCTTAATTTAATCTTATCTTATCTTGGTTTGTGCGTTTCTTTGTGCTCTCACTGCCTTCTCGAATCAGCCTCATCCTCCCGTTCGTCCGATTCCTTAGTAGACATGATCGATTCGATCATCGCGATCAACTCTTCCCTGTTCGCCTTGGCCTGTATTATGAGTCGTTTTCTGGTTCTCGGCTCCTCGGGCAAGTCTGTCGAATTTGGACCACATAGGATTTCTTCAACGTCGCCGGCATTAGGAGGTCGTCCTAAGATCGCAGTCAGACGGGCGCGGTCATCGTTCCATCTGGGACACACAAACAAGGTGTGATCGGCCGTGTCGTCCGGGTCCTTGCAGTAAACGCAGTAGCTGTCCTCGGCTCTCTTCATCCTCGACAGATAGCTCCGGAAGCAGCCATGTCCGGAGAGAGCTTGAACGACACGGAACGATAGACATAGGGTGGTCTTTGAGAGCCACCGCGCAATGTTCGGTAGTAGCCGGTGCGTCCATCTGCCCTTATTCGACCGGTCCCATCTAGATTGCCATGAGCTTATTGAGATGCTTCTCTCCTCCGCTTTTACCATGGCAGTTGTTTTGGTAGGGTCAGCGTCCTCTTCAAGCCGATTCTTTATTCTTGCCCGTTCATGAGCCACAAGGTCCGCTGGCAGCATGCAGGCGAGTACCGACGACGCTTCATCTGATACCGTGCGGTATGCCCTGATCGTCCGGAGGTTTGTTATCCTTTGTGCCCTAGCCATGGCCCTTCTATTTTTGGCGGTCTTGATGCCGACTGTTGCCCACGTGGGAGATGCATACAACAGCTTACTATTCACTACCGAGCCGAGCAGAGCCCGTTTGGCCTGTGCCGGACCGCCGACGTTGGGCATCAATCTTCCTATTGCTCTCGCTGTCTCGGCGGCCTTCTTGGATGTTTTAGCAATGTGAGCCGTGAAGGACAGTCTCGTGTCCAACTCGACTCCCAGGTACCTGATTGAAGGCCTAACCGGGATTGTGTGGCCTTCGACGAGCAACATCGGGTTATCGTACTTGTTTTTGCGGGTCAGGACTATGGCCTCTGATTTTTGCGGTGCTAGCTGCAGGCCTTTTTCACGCATCCATGCGGAAATCTGTTCGAGAACTGGGTTTAACAACTGGGCAGCTGCTGGTCCAGTCCGTGCTGTGCCGATAACGGCGATGTCATCCGCAAAAGCCACTAGCTGCACTCCTGATGGCATTTCTGTGTCCAGTAGATCGTCATAAAACGCGTTCCAAAGTGCGGGACCGAGGACGGACCCCTGAGGAACTCCGCACGTCACGCTTATGCTGGAGAGTGACTCGCCGACTAGAAGAGTCCTGTTATGTAGATAGGACCTGAAGATGCCGTTGAGATAGGAAGGGACCATTTTCTTCCTGATTGCTGCGTCTATGCACCGCCATGGAGCGGAGTTGAAGGCATTGCGCACATCGAGTGAGACCGCAACGCACAAATCTCGGTGTTGGACTGCGCCCAGAGCGGCCCCGTGAGCTGCGCGAATCACCCGATCTATAGCATCCTCGGTTGACCGTCCATGGCGGAACCCATATTGGTTGTCTGACCTCTGCCCGGTCTGGTCTAGATGTTGATTTAGCCTCTTGAGCAGGAGACGTTCGAAGAGTTTGGCCATGGAGTTTAGCAAACAGATCGGCCTAAAGCTCGATGCTTCACCAACAGGTTTGCCCGGACCCTTGTGGAGTAGTACGAGTCTGGCATTCTTCCAGATGGCCGGGAACTCTTGACGAGAGAGGCAGCAGTTGAAGGTCCTCAGTAGCACCTGTGGAGCTATTTTTGCTACTCGAAGCAAGAGTTCGTTAGGTATACCGTCCGGTCCTGTGGCTTTCCCGGATGGAAGCCGACGGCATGCTTCGTGTAGCTCTTCCACGGAAAACTGATGGACTGTTGGGTCGAGGGGGTCGTCGGAGAGGCGGGGCTCAAGTGACCAGTCTGTTTCCGGAGGGTCTGGAAACAGGTGTTTGACAATCGAGTCCTCTCTCCCGCGAGCTTCGACGCCTGGGCGCTTTCGACCGATCTTCCTCGTTACAACCCTATAAGGTAGGCCCCAGGGATCATCATCGACAGCCTTGCACAGATCGGACCAGCTCTTCTCTTGCGCCTTACGTATAGCATTGCGGAGCTCTTTTCGTTTCGCAGTGTAATCATCCCGGTGAGCGTCCATGGTCTCCTGATTGTCGTGTCTCCGGGCGGACCGTTGATGTGCCCTGCGTGATTTGTTGGCCGCTTGTCGGAGTTCAGCCAGATCCTTTGACCACCAGTGTACTTGTTTCCTGCCCGATCTCTGGGGTGCTCTTGGGGGCATGCAAGAGTCGCACGCGGCCTCCAGGAAGTCCATCAAGCGTTTAGCTGCCTGGGATGCGGTGGTATCCTCCTCAACTTCGGGATGGGCCTTGTTTGCCAGAAATGAAGACAGAGCAAAAGGATCCAACTTGCGGTATGACCATCCTTTCGCCGGGGAGCTGCCGTTGTCGTCGAGGTCTTGCGCAAGGTCCAACGTGAATTCGATATATCGATGGTCGCTGGCGGAATATATGTCGTCCAAAACCCTCCATCCACGTATTTCACGAGGAGCTGAGAGCCGGGAGAAAGTAACATCGATTATGGATTCTGCATTGATCCGTCGGTAGGTGGCTGTGGAGCCGGTGTTTTCGATGCAGAGGTTAAGGCTCGCCGCGAGGTCTGCAAGCTGATCGCCTCTCCTGTCGTTGCGGTCAGAGCCCCACTCTTGCGACCACGCATTGAAATCCCCACCGATCAACATGTGGATTTGTGCGTCACAGTCCCGTACAGACTGGTGGATGTCCTCTAGGAATGTGACGAAATTTTCCTCCGAGTCGTTCCGGGAGTTATAACAGCTGTATATTCTCAGGCCCCGTACCTGAATCCAGGCGAAGCCGCAACCTAACCTAACCTAACCTAACCTAACCTAACCTTTTTTTTTTTTTTTTTTTTTTTTTTTTTTCTCTTTTTGAACCGACGACGCCGCGGGAACTGCTGTTCGCATTGCTTCCGCGGCGCCGCCATCGTTTATTTGAACAATAACTTTACATGGGTGGGTGGTAGACGGGACAGTATCCCCGACTTACCCCCGTTCTTGGCTTATATGAAATATACAGGGTGGGTAGTAGACGGGACACTTCCCCGACTTACCCCCGTTCAAGGCGTTACATTTGGAAATCTTAATTTAATCTTATCTTATCTTGGTTTGTGCGTTTCTTTGTGCTCTCACTGCCTTCTCGAATCAGCCTCATCCTCCCGTTCGTCCGTTTCCTTAGTAGACATGATCGATTCGATCATCGCGATCAACTCTTCCCTGTTCGCCTTGGCCTGTATTATGAGTCGTTTTCTGGTTCTCGGCTCCTCGGGCAAGTCTGTCGAATTTGGACCACATAGGATTTCTTCAACGTCGCCGGCATTAGGAGGTCGTCCTAAGATCGCAGTCAGACGGGCGCGGTCATCGATCCATCTGGGACACACAAACAAGGTGTGATCGGCCGTGTCGTCCGGGTCCTTGCAGTAAACGCAGTAGCTGTCCTCGGCTCTCTTCATCCTCGACAGATAGCTCCGGAAGCAGCCATGTCCGGAGAGAGCTTGAACGACACGGAACGATAGACATAGGGTGGTCTTTGAGAGCCACCGCGCAATGTTCGGTAGTAGCCGGTGCGTCCATCTGCCCTTTATCGACCGGTCCCATCTAGATTGCCATGAGCTTATTGAGATGCTTCTCTCCTCCGCTTTTACCATGGCAGTTGTTTTGGTAGGGTCAGCGTCCTCTTCAAGCCGATTCTTTATTCTTGCCCGTTCATGAGCCACAAGGTCCGCTGGCAGCATGCAGGCGAGTACCGACGACGCTTCATCTGATACCGTGCGGTATGCCCTGATCGTCCGGAGGTTTGTTATCCTTTGTGCCCTAGCCATGGCCCTTCTATTTTTGGCGGTCTTGATGCCGACTGTTGCCCACGTGGGAGATGCATACAACAGCTTACTATTAACTACCGAGCCGAGCAGAGCCCGTTTGGCCTGAGCCGGACCGCCGACGTTGGGCATCAATCGTCCTATTGCTCTCGCTGTCTCGGCGGCCTTCTTGGATGTTTTAGCAATGTGAGCCGTGAAGGACAGTCTCGTGTCCAACTCGACTCCCAGGTACCTGATTGAAGGCCTAACCGGGATTGTGTGGCCTTCGACGAGCAACATCGGGTTATCGTACTTGTTTTTGCGGGTCAGGACTATGGCCTCTGATTTTTGCGGTGCTAGCTGCAGGCCTTTTTCACGCATCCATGCGGAAATCTGTTCGAGAACTGGGTTTAACAACTGGGCAGCTGCTGGTCCAGTCCGTGCTGTGCCGATAACGGCGATGTCATCCGCAAAAGCCACTAGCTGCACTCCTGATGGCATTTCTGTGTCCAGTAGATCGTCATAAAACGCGTTCCAAAGTGCGGGACCGAGGACGGACCCCTGAGGAACTCCGCACGTCACGCTTATGCTGGAGAGTGACTCGCCGACTAGAAGAGTCCTGTTTTGTAGGTAGGACCTGAAGATGCCGTTGAGATAGGAAGGGACCATTTTCTTCCTGATTGCTGCGTCTATGCACCGCCATGGAGCGGAGTTGAAGGCATTACGCACATCGAGTGAGACCGCAACGCACAAATCTCGGTGTTGGACTGCGCCCAGAGCGGCCCCGTGAGCTGCGCGAATCACCCGATCTATAGCATCCTCGGTTGACCGTCCATGGCGGAACCCATATTGGTTGTCTGACCTCTGCCCGGTCTGGTCTAGATGTTGATTTAGCCTCTTGAGCAGGAGACGTTCGAAGAGTTTGGCCATGGAGTTTAGCAAACAGATCGGCCTAAAGCTCGATGCTTCACCAACAGGTTTGCCCGGACCCTTGTGGAGTAGTACGAGTCTGGCATTCTTCCAGATGGCCGGGAACTCTTGACGAGAGAGGCAGCAGTTGAAGGTCCTCAGTAGCACCTGTGGAGCTATTTTTGCTACTCGAAGCAAGAGTTCGTTAGGTATACCGTCCGGTCCTGTGGCTTTCCCGGATGGAAGCCGACGGCATGCTTCGTGTAGCTCTTCCACGGAAAACTGATGGACTGTTGGGTCGAGGGGGTCGTCGGAGAGGCGGGGCTCAAGTGACCAGTCTGTTTCCGGAGGGTCTGGAAACAGGTGTTTGACAATCGAGTCCTCTCTCCCGCGAGCTTCGACGCCTGGGCGCTTTCGACCGATCTTCCTCGTTACAACCCTATAAGGTAGGCCCCAGGGATCATCATCGACAGCCTTGCACAGATCGGACCAGCTCTTCTCTTGCGCCTTACGTATAGCATTGCGGAGCTCTTTTCGTTTCGCAGTATAATCATCCCGGTGAGCGTCCATGGTCTCCTGATTGTCGTGTCTCCGGGCGGACCGTTGATGTGCCCTGCGTGATTTGTTGGCCGCTTGTCGGAGTTCAGCCAGATCCTTTGACCACCAGTGTACTTGTTTCCTACCCGATCTCTGGGGTGCTCTTGGGGGCATGCAAGAGTCGCACGCGGCCTCCAGGAAGTCCATCAAGCGTTTAGCTGCCTGGGATGCGGTGGTATCCTCCTCAACTTCGGGATGGGCCTTGTTTGCCAGAAATGAAGACAGAGCAAAAGGATCCAACTTGCGGTATGACCATCCTTTCGCCGGGGAGCTGCCGTTGTCGTCGAGGTCTTGCGCAAGGTCCAACGTGAATTCGATATATCGATGGTCGCTGGCGGAATATATGTCGTCCAAAACCCTCCATCCACGTATTTCACGAGGAGCTGAGAGCCGGGAGAAAGTAACATCGATTATGGATTCTGCATTGATCCGTCGGTAGGTGGCTGTGGAGCCGGTGTTTTCGATGCAGAGGTTAAGGCTCGCCGCGAGGTCTGCAAGCTGATCGCCTCTCCTGTCGTTGCGGTCAGAGCCCCACTCTTGCGACCACGCATTGAAATCCCCACCGATCAACATGTGGATTTGTGCGTCACAGTCCCGTACAGACTGGTGGATGTCCTCTAGGAATGTGACGAAATTTTCCTCCGAGTCGTTCCGGGAGTTATAACAGCTGTATATTCTCAGGCCCCGTACCTGAATCCAGGCGAAGCCGCAACCTAACCTTTTTTTTTTTTTTTTTTTTTTTTTTTTTCCTTTTTGAACCGACGACGCCGCGGGAACTGCTGTTCGCATTGCTTCCGCGGCGCCGCCATCGTTTATTTGAACAATAACTTTACATGGGTGGGTGGTAGACGGGACAGTATCCCCGACTTACCCCCGTTCTTGGCTTATATGAAATATACAGGGTGGGTAGTAGACGGGACACTTCCCCGACTTACCCCCGTTCAAGGCGTTACATTTGGAAATCTTAATTTAATCTTATCTTATCTTGGTTTGTGCGTTTCTTTGTGCTCTCACTGCCTTCTCGAATCAGCCTCATCCTCCCGTTCGTCCGATTCCTTAGTAGACATGATCGATTCGATCATCGCGATCAACTCTTCCCTGTTCGCCTTGGCCTGTATTATGAGTCGTTTTCTGGTTCTCGGCTCCTCGGGCAAGTCTGTCGAATTTGGACCACATAGGATTTCTTCAACGTCGCCGGCATTAGGAGGTCGTCCTAAGATCGCAGTCAGACGGGCGCGGTCATCGTTCCATCTGGGACACACAAACAAGGTGTGATCGGCCGTGTCGTCCGGGTCCTTGCAGTAAACGCAGTAGCTGTCCTCGGCTCTCTTCATCCTCGACAGATAGCTCCGGAAGCAGCCATGTCCGGAGAGAGCTTGAACGACACGGAACGATAGACATAGGGTGGTCTTTGAGAGCCACCGCGCAATGTTCGGTAGTAGCCGGTGCGTCCATCTGCCCTTATTCGACCGGTCCCATCTAGATTGCCATGAGCTTATTGAGATGCTTCTCTCCTCCGCTTTTACCATGGCAGTTGTTTTGGTAGGGTCAGCGTCCTCTTCAAGCCGATTCTTTATTCTTGCCCGTTCATGAGCCACAAGGTCCGCTGGCAGCATGCAGGCGAGTACCGACGACGCTTCATCTGATACCGTGCGGTATGCCCTGATCGTCCGGAGGTTTGTTATCCTTTGTGCCCTAGCCATGGCCCTTCTATTTTTGGCGGTCTTGATGCCGACTGTTGCCCACGTGGGAGATGCATACAACAGCTTACTATTAACTACCGAGCCGAGCAGAGCCCGTTTGGCCTGTGCCGGACCGCCGACGTTGGGCATCAATCTTCCTATTGCTCTCGCTGTCTCGGCGGCCTTCTTGGATGTTTTAGCAATGTGAGCCGTGAAGGACAGTCTCGTGTCCAACTCGACTCCCAGGTACCTGATTGAAGGCCTAACCGGGATTGTGTGGCCTTCGACGAGCAACATCGGGTTATCGTACTTGTTTTTGCGGGTCAGGACTATGGCCTCTGATTTTTGCGGTGCTAGCTGCAGGCCTTTTTCACGCATCCATGCGGAAATCTGTTCGAGAACTGGGTTTAACAACTGGGCAGCTGCTGGTCCAGTCCGTGCTGTGCCGATAACGGCGATGTCATCCGCAAAAGCCACTAGCTGCACTCCTGATGGCATTTCTGTGTCCAGTAGATCGTCATAAAACGCGTTCCAAAGTGCGGGACCGAGGACGGACCCCTGAGGAACTCCGCACGTCACGCTTATGCTGGAGAGTGACTCGCCGACTAGAAGAGTCCTGTTATGTAGATAGGACCTGAAGATGCCGTTGAGATAGGAAGGGACCATTTTCTTCCTGATTGCTGCGTCTATGCACCGCCATGGAGCGGAGTTGAAGGCATTGCGCACATCGAGTGAGACCGCAACGCACAAATCTCGGTGTTGGACTGCGCCCAGAGCGGCCCCGTGAGCTGCGCGAATCACCCGATCTATAGCATCCTCGGTTGACCGTCCATGGCGGAACCCATATTGGTTGTCTGACCTCTGCCCGGTCTGGTCTAGATGTTGATTTAGCCTCTTGAGCAGGAGACGTTCGAAGAGTTTGGCCATGGAGTTTAGCAAACAGATCGGCCTAAAGCTCGATGCTTCACCAACAGGTTTGCCCGGACCCTTGTGGAGTAGTACGAGTCTGGCATTCTTCCAGATGGCCGGGAACTCTTGACGAGAGAGGCAGCAGTTGAAGGTCCTCAGTAGCACCTGTGGAGCTATTTTTGCTACTCGAAGCAAGAGTTCGTTAGGTATACCGTCCGGTCCTGTGGCTTTCCCGGATGGAAGCCGACGGCATGCTTCGTGTAGCTCTTCCACGGAAAACTGATGGACTGTTGGGTCGAGGGGGTCGTCGGAGAGGCGGGGCTCAAGTGACCAGTCTGTTTCCGGAGGGTCTGGAAACAGGTGTTTGACAATCGAGTCCTCTCTCCCGCGAGCTTCGACGCCTGGGCGCTTTCGACCGATCTTCCTCGTTACAACCCTATAAGGTAGGCCCCAGGGATCATCATCGACAGCCTTGCACAGATCGGACCAGCTCTTCTCTTGCGCCTTACGTATAGCATTGCGGAGCTCTTTTCGTTTCGCAGTGTAATCATCCCGGTGAGCGTCCATGGTCTCCTGATTGTCGTGTCTCCGGGCGGACCGTTGATGTGCCCTGCGTGATTTGTTGGCCGCTTGTCGGAGTTCAGCCAGATCCTTTGACCACCAGTGTACTTGTTTCCTGCCCGATCTCTGGGGTGCTCTTGGGGGCATGCAAGAGTCGCACGCGGCCTCCAGGAAGTCCATCAAGCGTTTAGCTGCCTGGGATGCGGTGGTATCCTCCTCAACTTCGGGATGGGCCTTGTTTGCCAGAAATGAAGACAGAGCAAAAGGATCCAACTTACGGTATGACCATCCTTTCGCCGGGGAGCTGCCGTTGTCGTCGAGGTCTTGCGCAAGGTCCAACGTGAATTCGATATATCGATGGTCGCTGGCGGAATATATGTCGTCCAAAACCCTCCATCCACGTATTTCACGAGGAGCTGAGAGCCGGGAGAAAGTAACATCGATTATGGATTCTGCATTGATCCGTCGGTAGGTGGCTGTGGAGCCGGTGTTTTCGATGCAGAGGTTAAGGCTCGCCGCGAGGTCTGCAAGCTGATCGCCTCTCCTGTCGTTGCGGTCAGAGCCCCACTCTTGCGACCACGCATTGAAATCCCCACCGATCAACATGTGGATTTGTGCGTCACAGTCCCGTACAGACTGGTGGATGTCCTCTAGGAATGTGACGAAATTTTCCTCCGAGTCGTTCCGGGAGTTATAACAGCTGTATATTCTCAGGCCCCGTACCTGAATCCAGGCGAAGCCGCGTCCTGAGCCTTTTGCCTCGGAGACTAGATCCGCTGCAATCAGGCCTACAGAACAAGTACCGTCGTCGCTGCTGACCCACCTGTCGTCGTTGGACGGGATCCAATTTGGTTCGGACACGATTAGCGCTTGGGCACCCCTCGCGGCCGACGTCTGTTGCAGCAGGTTCTGCGCCGTAGCACTCCTTTGTAGGTTGATCTGCAAGCAGCGGATAATCATCTTGAAACTTGCTTCCACACCATTAGTATTTCTTTCCTGGCTCCACATGCAGCGGAACCAGGTCGGTGTGCCGTTCTCGGGAGACCGGCTCTGTCGCACGCGACGCATCGGTCGGCTCCGTTGGGGCAGGTTTTCTCCTGATGTCCATCTTCCCCGCATCTCCTACATGCCTGTGCCAGATCTGGTCCATTGCAGGCTGACGAGCTGTGCCCAAAGCCATGGCATCGGTGACACCTCGGAGGGTCGGCTGCTCTCAGGCGGACTCTGCAGCTGATCCAACCGATCTTGACTGTCCTGAGGGAGGCCGCCAAGTCCCGCGGAACTATAACGGTAGCTACCTGTTGTCCCCGCTTAGTGTGCCATAGACCGGTGAGACGGATGTCCTTCCGGTTCATTGACGCTACCAGGTCATCGGCTGCACCCTTAACTTCCGACTGGATGGCGGTTAAGACTTCCTCTTTTGTTGCTGCGGCGTCGATGTCGACTACCTCGATGAGCGCCGTTGGTGAGAGTCTGACAACCGAGCCGGCATCTTCGTCCGAGTTGTCGGTGATCATTGTCCGGATTCTGTCGGCAGCCAAGTTTGCCGCTTTTCCTCGACCGAATTCTATGAGAAGGTCACCGGCGCGGGTCCTTCTCATGGCCGTAATCTTAGCACCACCGGTATCAGGGCACTTTGTTTTAACCGCCTGAACTACGTCCATGTAAGTCTTGCCCTCCTTAACCTTGACGAGGACAGCTGGAGCGCGAGGGCGCGGAAGCTTCACCTGTGATTGAAGATCCGGCGGTGGGTGCTCGGTTGGTTTGGGACGCTGGCGAGTGGTCTTGCGGCTGACGACCTGTGACCAAGTCGTTGGACCCCGACCAGGTGTTGAGGGTGCGGCTTCGGGTAACGGTGGGGAGTCCCTGATTTCAACTACTTCGGTGGTCGCGTCCGTTGTTTTTGCCCTCTTCTTCCCGGCTCTTTTTCTTTTATTTCCAGATCCTGCTGGAGGGCCATGGTCTGTTCGTGTTGGCGTCGTTTCGGATGAGGAGGTTGTCATCAAGGATTCGGTTTGCGTGGCCGAATCCTCCATGGTGACGACTTCCATGCTTTTTCCATTTTCCTCTTCCCCGTTCGGAACTACATCCTTCGCTTTCTTTCTGTTAGGCGACCGTGGAGCTCTTCTGGCTGCCAGGGACACGAGGGATGAGAGTATGCCCCTCAACATATCCTGAAGAGGATTATCATGTATGCTCGATGCCGCTGCAATGTCGCACTCCATAACAGCGAGCTTACACTTGCTTACAAGCCCTTCCAGCGCCTTTGTGAAGTACTCGTCATCTTCCTCGGCCGGAATCATGGTCGCTGAGGACTTCCTCTTCAACCTAGAGGATTCCAGTAGCATGTCCGCTAAACGCGAGTCGCCGTTCCGAGATGCCGTGATCGATAAAGTCGTTGTGGGCCTTGCAGTAATGTCGATGGCCTGTCTGCCACCGGGAAGAGCCTGCTTCGCACTCTTCCCACCAGTTGCGTTACCAGCCCCTTGGCTGGCTCCGGAAGCCTGGCTCGCCACTTCCGAGATTTTGGTGCATGGGGGTGATGACGACACCCGGGGCGTGCACCGTCCCCCGACCGCCGGCTCTAGGGCATCCGACTCCCTTGTAGCAGTAACGTTTGGCTTGTTTGTCGTGCTCATCATGGGTTTCAGTGATGGCTTAGCCGCCGCTGACGACGCCAGCCTCGCGTCGTCTGTCTTGCCTGTCGGTAGTCCTGATCCTCCGGGACACCGGGGGTAGATCACTCCCCCGGTGGTGAGCTTGTCCGCGACCGCTTATTCGTCCAATCCCGAAGGGTATGGCTTATTTCGCGGCTACCCTGCATGTCTGCAGGGCGTTCCCCTATCCGCAACCTGGGGACGCGCCCGATAGCAGCTCACGCCACGGGTACCTAACCTAACCTAACCTAACCTAACCTAACCTAACCTAACCTAACCTAACCTATACTGTTGGTCAATCTATCCGGGCCAGGTGCTTTCCTCCTGGGGGCCATCCTCTGGAATGCCTCCTCCATCTCTTCGTCGGTGAAAGGGGTAAAATCCGCTGCTCGTCGGACCACATTCGGAGTTTGTGGTCCTATGGGGAAGAGCGATGTTATGATCGCCTCCAGGCGCGTTGGCTCCATCCTTTGCGTTTCCGATGGTCCTCTTAATTTGTGCATGACAATCTTATACGGTTTGCCCCAGACGTCACCGTCCACTGTCCTGATCAATTCTTTCCATCCGCGCTCTTTACTGCGTGATATGGCCAGTTTCAGAGAGGCTTTGGCACTCTTGTACGAGTTTACCAAATCTTCTGGGACCATGTCATGCCCGCCAGCTCTGATCCGCCTAGAAACTCTGGTGACTGATCTTTTCAGGATGCGCTTCGCTGCTGTACATGCTGCTCGTAGTTGGGCGATTTCATCATTCCACCAGTATTTTGGTTGCCTGCAAGTGACTTGACCCGACCTCTTTCGTAGGGCGAAGTCACATGCCACCGTCATCCTGCTTTCAAAATCATTGGCCATTTCATTTGCGTCGATTGGTTCCCTTGCCGTATGTATCCACTCCGCCACCATTATCCCCACCTCCATCTTCTTGAGGTCAATTCCTTTCGAGGTTATCCAGCCTTCCTCCTTTTCTTGCACGGTTGAATATGGGCGCGCTTCATTAGTGACCATAAACTTTATATACTGATGGTCAGTGCCGTTTTCCTCGCTGAGCACTTCCCACCCCTCCGTATAGCGTACCAGGTTTTCGGATACGAAGGTTAGGTCGACGATCGAGCCGGCTCCTCTACCCACGTATGTGGGCTCCCGCCCTTCGTTTAAGATCACTAACCCTACCTCGTCGGATAGGAGTAGGAGCTCTTCGCCTCTTCCATCATTTAGCCAGTCTCCCCACGCTGCCGATCTAGCGTTAAAGTCCCCGGCAATAATTACCCTGGAATTTGGTTCCAGCTGTCGGATACTGCTCCCCAAGCGGTTCAAAAACGCTTGAAAACTGGCTATCGGTACATTGGGGGATGTGTAGCAACTATATAGGTATACGCCGTTGATTCTGACTAGTACATACTCATCATCAGCTTCAATTTTACTAGTGGCTATGTTGCGGTTGAATATGCCGATCGCCGCTCTCTTTGTCCCGTTGCTGATATACCAGCTTCCACCTTCCTCTATTCCCTGTGTGTCACATGCAATCACTACGTCCACCTGTTTCTCAACCACTGCTTGTTCCAGTAGACTGTGCGCCATCTTGCAGTGGTTGAGGTTTACTTGCAGGAAGTTAATCATCACCGTGGGAGTCTTCTTGCTCCCACCGGTCTCCTACCGGTGCTCTGCCTTGCTTCAACTGATGTAGTTCCTCCATACCGGTTGTTATCTTCTCGGGTTGCACCTCGCACTCCCGTACTAAGTGGCTCGTTGAGCTGCACTTGAAGCATGCTTTCGGTCTTTCTTCTGCAGTACAGCTGACAGCAATATGTCCTACTCCTTGACATTTGTAACACCGTTTCTCTTTTCTTTCCAGTAACTTTACTTTGCACATTGCCCATCCCATGCGTATTTTCCCCTTTTCCGCCATCTTGGACGCCACAGTCATCGGTACTCTGCAGTGAAGTGTTCGGCCTACTCGATTATCTACCATTTTAATTTCAAAGCCTTTCAGACTGATATCGAAGTTTTCCAGCTCCGTCCTAACCTCTTGCTCCTCCATCCAGTTTGGAATGTCCCTTATAAGGATTGGTGTGAGTCTTTGTGGTCTTCTCACAGTTGCTGACCTTCCGATTACCTTTCTGATTTCCTCCGCTAGTTTGTCTGCTCCTTCGCACCCGTCCACTTCTATTATCAATCCGCCCGCCGCCGTGCACCTTGCACCTTTGACTATAATGCCGTGTCTATTAATATCTATTGCTGTCACCCTTTTCATAACTGATGCATATGTTTCGCCGTCAGCAAGTCGATCCATCATTACCGCCTCCGACTTGGGGGTGCGCCTTTTAACCAGCGCTGCTGGGTCAGGCTTATAGCGCGGCTGGGCTCGGGTTTGGTATGTTGCAGGTCTAGTCGCCAGGTGATCCTCACTTTTCCTTTCTGGTGGAATTGACCTAGCTTCCCCTCGGCTACCTTCCTTCTCAGGAATCACAGGTCTAGTGGTCACGGGATCTATTGCGTTCTTCTTGTTTTTCTTCCCCTTTCTGATCACCTCGCTCCACTCGGTCGGTTTTTCTCCCGGATCCTCCTGTCGTCCATGAGTATTATTACGCCGCAG
>JASXSY010002367.1:0-259723 GCA_034509805.1 Sipha maydis | reverse complement strand
CAATCTTTTTGCTAACTTTCTTATTTAATTCCATGTTAAGATTGTCTTATTTCCCTACCATCTGGAAATTATCAATTGTTATCCTCACACTTAAACCTGGAAAACCAACCTATATTTCAACCTCATATAGACCCATTAGTCTACTTCCAGTGATTTGTAAGCTATTCGAGAAGATTAATTTAAAAAGACTTAGACCAATAATTGAATCACATAATATTATTCCCGACGCTCAGTTTGGTTTTCGAGCACACCACTCCACTATACAACAGGTTCACAGACTAGTCGACAAAATTTCTTCCTCCTTCGAAAATAAAAACTATTGCCCGGCAGTCTTCGTAGATGTGGCTCAAGCCTTTGACAGGGTTTGGCACAATGGCTTACTATATAAATTGAAACTATTCCTCCCTGCTCCACTTTATTTAATAATTAAGAACGCTAATCTAAACATTTAGTGAAAATTTCAAGTATTTACATCGATTAGTTTTTGAGTTATAGCAAAATAAAAAATTTGATTTTGTCGAAAACTGGTTTTGCGTAAAAACTCCCGTTTTTCCCTTATTTTTTTAGTGTTTTTCCCGTCGCATTTAAAAAATATTGAAAGTTTTTTACTTTTGACCTCCCAAAGTACCAACAAGATTCACTTTCCTTTCAGAAAAGTTGCTACATAAGCAAATCGAAGCATTTTTACTGCCAAAAAAGGTGTTGTCAGACACAAAAATAAAAAAAAAATCAATAAATAAATAAAAATAAAAAAAAAAATCACATCATTGTAAAACCAATAGAATTCCATCACTCCGTTCAGAATCTAAAATTGTACCATAACATATAAAGATTAGTTTTAAATACTTATACTATTATTTTTTATTTTTATTTTTTTTTATAATGTTCAAATAACCACGGACAAATATCCCTAATTGAAATCGTATACTTTTTTTAATGTAAACACTTGAAAATGTAAGTGAATTACTCGTTTCAGATTCATCGTGCTTCATCGAACGCCAATTTCGAAACAAATCTTTTAATCAAAAAATGTAGAGAGGGTGTTCTTTACTTTGCTCTCGATAAGTACTGTACAAAGTGAAACCATTACACTTTCATTCATAAATATTATTTATCATCATTATTTTCCCTATCAGGAATAAAATTTCCCTATTAGTTTAAAGATAATAACCAGATTTGTTTTTGTTCTAGAACTTTTAATAATAATTTGTTAATGAAGATTTATTTATAACTAAATAAAAAATTATACTTAAAAATTATACAGCTTTTTTGTTAGTTGATTTAATTGAGTATGATTTTTGGTAATTTATTTTGAAATTGTAATTAAATTTAATATCTTACGCATGGTAAAATTCTAAACCTCTATATAAAATAACATACGTATTAAAATTAACTCAGCTTTATACATTTTTGTCGCGATTAAATTAACATGATATTATCATTTTTCGGTTTTCACTCAATCACTCACTTAGTTTTCCACATTTGTTTGTAAATATATTCACTAAAAAATTACTTAAAAAATATTACGTGATTAAAATTATTCTAACCAAACTTTTCTATACCTAAATTCCAAGCATTTACATAAAAATGTTCGTGCACTTTACTTTTTAGAAACATTAATAAATATTAAAATTAATTTATATTCCTAGATTAACTTTGCTCAGAAAACAACATATAATACATGTATCGTTTACAGTTTACCAAGAACGGGGTTATCGAAAATGTATACAATAAAACTGGTGAAGCCGTAAGGTAATTTACAATGTAATCCCCATATTTTTTATAATAAAATTGAAAATACATCTATATAATCTACTTTGTTAAATATTGTATTATTGTAATGGTTAACAGGTTTCCATATAATGTGTAAAAAAAAATAATGCTGTTGGTTTAATTTTTTTAACTCAGTGGTTAATACATGGGAAGTTGCATGGTTGCAATTAAAAATATTTATTGGATGCTAATTAGAAATAATATTGCTAATATTTATTAATTGAGTTAAGAGTAATGATGTGTTATTTAAATCCGTGAATGTAATTTTTACATAATTTCAATATTTGGATACAAAAATTAAATTTTAATTTTACAGAATTCATAGACATTACATTCTAAACTTTATTTTCAGTTGACTACTTTTTTACTAATTGATAGTACAGTATAATGAAAAAGTTTTACTATAGTAATCGTCATTTCTGAAAAAAAGTATTCAGAAATATATTATCTTGAATTGTAATTTATAAATGTTTTCTTGTTGTATATAACTACTAATTTTTTACTTTTCACAATCATATTAGAAACCACAAGGGAATTCAAAAAATTACTAACTTAAAGTATAATTAATTTTAAAATAATCCTTATTGATATTAGTATTAAATGTATATAACATTTGATTTATTTTTGTCCACCAAAACATAAATTATGGTTTTCAAATCTGGAACGCCCATCTTAATCCATTTAGAATATAGAACCAAAATTTCATTTTGTTTAAAAACGTAAATAAATTCATTATGAGCATTTAGTTCATGAATATAACAATAATAATAAACATAACTATAAATAATAACAGGTGCTTAAAAAGTAAATTTGACTATGGTACACTTACGAATAAAATGTAAAAGTAGAAATAAGTCTAATAGCGAGTGACATTTCCGATCGTAAATTGTATTATCTCTATATTAATCGTATTAACTCGCCTTCAACAAGTAATAAAATATTAATACAAAAACCTAAGGTCTGAATATAGCTTATGAAGTACAATAAATGCTTTTTGAAAATAAACTAAAGAGTAAATGCATTAGTATACAATCATAGCATGTTATTATACAATATTTATGTATAATTATAAACATTTTAATTATAATTTAACCATGTTAAAATGTTTAACTGTCCCATTAACAATTTTGAAAACATCAAATAGAAAACGGTTAACTGAAAATTCAGTAATAACGTTGTATATTTCGATTCACATTTAAAGCAAAATAAGAAAGACAAATCATAATTCAAACTAATTACCATCGTTGATGAGTAATAGGTTTAAATGAATAATATAAAGTAACTATAAGTTTAACTTTATTTCATGTGAACTTTTTAGTTATTAGCCATTTTTTATAATTCCTGGAATGAAATTGAATGATATATATTTATCTAAGGCATATTATTTTTTCATATAACTTTATATCCCGTAATATTAAAAAATAATTGTCTACGTTTAAAAATCATAAAAATTAGTAATCATAGTGATGTATATTTCAATACATTTTCAGGATTTTATCGTCGAACAGTTTACTTGTATAATAACATTTGGCCATGTAATATTATAAATTTAATATTAAATAGGTAAATTAAGTAAACTTGAAATATTATGAACATAAAATTCCACGATATATAATAGTTTAAGAATGATTGATTGTTATTTAAAATAATATTATTATTATTATTATTATTATAATACGGACGAAGCCCAATGGTTAATTTACAAATTAACTTAAACTAAAACAATTAAGGAAGAAAACATAAGTAAGTGTCATTAAACGGTTAGTAAAATATTCATGTTTGCCTATAAAATAATATATGACATTACCTAATTTATATATTTTAAACAGAATCAACAATTTTATCATGTGCTTATCCGAAATTCCAGTATATTTTTTTAAGGTTTTTAAAATAATAACATACATTATATATTATCAGTGTTTAAAATGAACGTATTAACATAAATATTTTTTAATAAATAAAATTTTTATAGTAAATATAATAAATATTTATCCTATGATAGGTATGTGCTCTAAATTGCATATATATATAAAATTACAAAATGCATTTTTCAGCTCATTATTTATTATTTTCTCGTTGGTTAACATTTGGAAACTCGATTATATTATTTATATGTTAACAGGGTACGTATTACGTCACTTAACTATCGGAAAATTAGCGACCGGAGGAGTGGCTTAAATGGAATCGGTTGGATGCGACCGATCGACTACTTCGCCACGCCTACAACATGAAACAATGCATTTCAAAAAACATAATTGACTTTAGTTCTAGGCACGGTGTTTTTCATTGAATATACAGCATGTTTAAGTTATAAAATAATAGGTATTCTTAGAAAAATAACGATTTTAAATTTAAATTATAATTTTTCTAAAAGGGAAATTATATATTTTTAAAATAATTTTTTATAAGAACCATTTGATTATATTTATGCCTATACAGTATTTTATATTTTTTTTAACAAATTGTATTTAGAATTACATAACTAAAAAATGACAATTGGAAAAAATGTTTTGAATGTTTTTAAAATGTTATCAACCCAACTAGGTAGCATTGTGTATTGTAATGACGCATAAACATATTCTAACTAATAAACACAATTAATTAGATGGCACGTCCTCTTAATTACATTTAACAATACAAACATATATAACATACGTAAGTACCATATGTTTGAAGTATCTGGGCGTTCACGGTACCATTGTAAAACATTTTGGTAAATAATTCATAATTAATGTGAACAATAGCGTTTACTTGTTGGTTTATAATAATGACTAACAATAAACGAATATTAGGTTTTTTGAGTAATTAGTAAATTTATTACCTGAAGTATATTTAAATATCTTATACCAAACGCCCAGTAGACAACTGATCAAGAAATATTTTATCAAAATGAAAACATCAACAATTATTTCATCAATAATGTCAAAAATACGATCATTTTATTCATATTAATTATAAAATAAATATTTTCCGAGCTTTTAATTAAAGTTCTTATAGGTAACAATTAAATGAAATATCTGACTGCCTAAGACAAATTACCTGTATATATTTTTTGATTGAAAAACTTTATCTTTGTTAAAAATGAGATTTTTTTCTAACATTATATTTTCTGTATAAATACTATAAGCACTAAATGAGATTTATGTTGAACGGTTGTGAAATATTTAAAATAAAGTTGGAATTCTATCACTCAATTCTTATATGTACATTTTTCTTTTTATATTTATATTATACTTAGTCAAAGTATGAAAATTGTAAAACTTTGATAACTCGTATTTTTTTTTTTTGTCTTATTTGACTTTTAAAATATTTGTTGTATCTCATAAAAAAAATTTCATTTTTAAATTATGAAACTGTTTCACGTTTGTTATTAATATATATTTGTTCAACGCACATTATTGTTATTCAGTAATATTATTTACAAAATACAAACACTGCTTAACTTTATTCTTTCTTAGTATTCTTAACTCGAAATGAATTTCTTTCATATTGTTCCACCAACCGAAATGTTTTTATTTGAATTAAAAATACAACTTTTTTTCAGATGTGCGGGATAGCACTTAATCACGTTATAATACATAACATTATAATCTCTATTAAATTATGAACATAAGTTTTTTCATCTTACCACGTTTTCCGAACTATCATGGTGTGTCTCACTTTGGATGCAATGGACAAATGATGGACTTTTTCAAATTTCACGCAATATGATAAACAAATTATAACAATAGCACGATAATCTACTTCCTCGTATTTTATGGATAGCCATATAGCTGTTGTACCAAGATCAATGCAGCTTTTTTATTTTATTTTTGTTTTTTACTCACGAGACCAAACACCTTAAACACATTTTAAATTGATTTTTAAGCCGAATTTTTCTCTGTGTAGGTCCTACCAAAAATTATCTGCGTTTGACCGTCTTCACCTCAATCGTTTATTTTAGTTACGTATGGAATATAGAAATCTAGGTTTTATTTAATAATGTTAAAATATTTCTGTGGTAAACAAAATACACGAATTTTATCTGTATTTCAAATACAATAAATTAAGTTAATCAAGTACAGTATCTTACTATATACTTAATACCTTAGTTTGTGTTTATGAATAATAATATATTATTTTATATATTATTTAAAATCAAAACAATAATCATTGTTTTTACATTTTTATTGTTTGGTATTATTATTTTCTCAAAAAAATAGGTATCCAAATAAAATATTTAAAGTTGTTTCATACATTTTATCAAAATATGTTTGGCTGTTTCAAATATCAGTTTTCAATGATTATAAATATTTGAGTATCATTTATCATTACCCAAAGAATACGGGGAGGCGATACTTTTTATTCTTCAAAAGATTTTTTTCTTTTCAGATATTTTCTATTATTACATTTCTGATGCAATATTTACTCATTTCATGCTATGTTCACATTATACACAATTTATTTTAA
Source organism: Sipha maydis (assembly GCA_034509805.1). NCBI lineage: Eukaryota > Metazoa > Arthropoda > Insecta > Hemiptera > Aphididae > Sipha > Sipha maydis. The sequence goes on along the minus strand of JASXSY010002367.1, from coordinate 253,501 downwards.
TAACATTTCTAAAAAAAAAATAGAATAAAATTGTAATTTACTAATATTATTTTCTTTTAATTTATATAAGTATGCTGAATAAATAATTTCATATGAAATATTTGTTTTACTATTTTCTTCATTGTACCTATATTTTCATTATTTAAAGTTTTTATTAGTTAATGGTATTTATTTTCAATCGAGTGTCAGTTTGAATTCCATACAAAAATTCACCTTGATATTGTCTATGCATTTAAAGATAATTAATATTAAAATAAAATTGAACAAATTATATATCCCAACATAAATAATTACGATCTATGATTTATACTTGTTAATTTTAATCCATAAATTACATTGTGGGAATACGAATCAAATCTTAAAAAATGAATTTGTATTAACCGCTTATTATATTGATTTTTATTACCAATAGTAATATTGTATTCAATCAAGAAAATATTAATTATTTCTTAGAATTTATTTACAATTGTTTTAAAAATATGTAAGTAAATTTCATAGTTTTTAACAATAATTTATAAAATATTAGTGTTCTATGTAAGTCATGTCGAAAACATATACCTGGTAATTGTTAATATACCAAACTGCGGATTTATCTGTAATGGGAATAAAAAAACATTTAATTTGAATGAATGTTTGTAGAAATTATTGGTTCAGCTCTTTTTCGTTGTTTTAGAATCACAGATGTGTTCGGAACAATATTATAAATTAAATTTTTAAATATAAATTTAGAATAAAACGAAAAACTTTATATCTCCATTTCAAATAATGTTTCTATTGTACAAAATTCGTATGATGTCGAGCCGTCAATACAGTTGGATACTTTACACCAACTATTTTTAAATAATTTGGTAGTGCATATAAAATATCAGAAGCTATTCTTCACTCACTTACACCATCCTTTCGGCATGCGTTTGAGTGATTGTACTTATTATCAAATATACGTTGAAAGGACTGGAGTTTCTAATATATTTTAATTCTACAATTATTGGAATTATATATGATATTACGATATAGTGTACTATGTAGCAATATATGTTCATTTCACACATTATTGTGAACCAATTTCACTTGGGTTTTTACTTAAAAATATTTATTAAACATCGTCGTGTACGAATATTTATCTCTTTGGCTCTTTAAAAATTCGGTATAACATTAATAACTATATATACTCGTATTTTGTATAATATGTAAAGTTTACAAATCTATAAAAAAAAATATCATTAACTGAAATTGAGAATGCATTTGTAATTTTTTTAGTAATTATTCTTGTGATACGCACTACTAATACCCATATTAAAGCATGTATATACATAATATTAGTATGTACCCCCTAGGTACATAATACTTATAATTAAATTAAAAAACAAATGTTAAATTTACTTATATTTACTTATACGTAGGTATGTAACAAGATTCAAACTGATCTTAGCTATATAAAATGAAAAGATTTTTATGATATACTTATTATATAATAATAATTTTAAATAAATAAAATAATTTATATAAGATAATAATACTTCTTAACTATTAAAAAGTAAGTATTTGGTTTTCAGCTATATTGTCTGAGTAATGCTAAATTGTATTCAAATATTTATAATCATTTACAACAACAATTTATTTTAAATGGTCAAAAAAGTTGGGTGAAAAGGGAATAAGCCGATTATCTTATTTAGGCTGATGGATAAAGGTAAATTCCTGTGAGACAATATACATTGAACTCAACATAATTTATTTTCAGTTTCTGTTTATACATTTATAGATTATGGTTATTACTTTAACAGTAACACAATCATTAACGTTATCAAAAATACAGTGATTTGTACATCCACATTAAATATTAAGTTGTCTCATACTTATTATAACCTTTTAAACATTACCTATTGCATATAATACAATAATAGATATCATAAAATATCTAATGAAATAGTAATATTTATATATAAAATATGCTGTATGGTATTTTTGATATCTATGCTTTAAAATAAATAAATTGTATACTAACCCACTAACATCTAGTACTGTACAGAAAAAAAACATCCTTCAAAATATTTATAACATGCTTCGCCACCACAAACGATAATATTGGAATACTCACTATCCTATATGTACAGTGTCTTAGAAACTTTGATCTACTAAACAGACATCCCATATGGGTACATTTGAAATTTAAATCAATGAAGATTTTTTGTAATATTAGGAACATAACATTGAAAATGATGAGCGAACTTTTTTGACTTCCGAAATATGTTTTACTAGTCGGTTATTCGGACGTAAAGGTCCCTAATTTAAATTTTTCACGTGTAGTCCTCACCGGAAGTTATAAATGGAAATAGGACCGAACAAGGTAACACATTCAATCAGCTGTCAACCTAGCTACTTAAATAAGTATATAGCAATCATTCCATCAAAATAGTTATTTGTTTGTCACGTTTACATTACTTAAATGAAAGATAAATAAAAAAAAAGAACCGGACGGGCCTCGCTCTGCTGTACAGTTGGGGGTGGAGTGCACCTCGTTTATAGGATAGATCATTATTACAATGGATTTGTTAAATTTGAATGCAATGATAGATATCATTGTATACGAATAACGATTCTGAACGGAGTTAATATGTTTGTCTAGGTTATAATACATTGTTTTTATAAATATTGTAAAAAGTATATTTTATTTTGAAACGAAAAATATATTTTTCAATTAGGATGGGTTGGCAGTTGCATACAGCGACATAGTTTGTCAGTCTAGAATATTATACATTATATTATATTTTACATGTAATTTTGTCAATATTCGCTGTTCAAACGCTTTTAAAAAAAATTGTGCCTATGGATTTTAATAATTTTTGAATTACATTAAGAACTACTTCTGTGGATTCTTCTATTAAATTTTCAAGTATTTTGTAGGAGCCAAATTTTTTTTATCACCGATTATAAAAATAAAATGTAAAAAAATCGAATATTTTAAATGCCTATAAGTGGCTTAAAAATCAATATAATATTTTGAAAAAAAAATATGACATAAAGGAAATGTCAATCTTAACAGCTGGTTGAAATTTCAAAAATCTGCAACTTATACTTTTTTTAATTATAACAAATATTTAAAATCGTTTAAGAATAAATCGCTATTTTATGCAATTTCGTAAATATTTAAATTTCAAACAGTCATAAATTTTTTTTCTTCTAAGTCCGGTAGAATTTTTTTTAAAGATTTTTTTAGAGTAGCTTATAGATAACCTAGTGTGAAAATTTTGAACCTTAAGTATGAACAGAAAAAATTTTATGAATTTTTATCTACAAAATAACTTGCTAATTTTCGCAATTTTTACATATTTCGTATAAATTGGAACTTTGAGTACTTATAAAAAAAAATTGTGACTTACGATTTTAGATTTTTTTTTAACAGTTAAGGAACAACTTATAAGAAACCTTGTATTAAATTTTCAAGATTTTCTGGCCGGCCAAAAAAATTTTATCGTTATTTTAAAAAAAAATACTTAAAAAAAATTGAAAATTTCAATTGTCTATTAATAGCTCAATAAAAGTCAAAATACTTTGAAAATTTAACGGTGTATAGAGAACACTAATCTTAACATTTGGTGAAAATTTCAAGTATTTACATCGATTAGTTTTTGAGTTATAGCAAAATAAAAAATTTGATTTTGTCGAAAACTGGTTTTGCGTAAAAACTCCCGTTTTTCCCTTATTTTTTTAGGGGTTTTCCCGTCGCATTTAAAAAATATTGAAAATTTTTTACTTTTGACTCCCCAAAGTACCAACTAGATTCACTTTCCTTTCAGAAAAGTTGCTACATAAGCAAATCGAAGCATTTTTACTGCCAAAAAAGGTGTTGTCAGACACAAAAATAAAAAAAAAATAAAAAAAAAAAAAAAAAAAAAAAAATTAAGAAAAAAAAAACACACATCATTGTAAAACCAATAGATTCCATTACTCCGTTCAGAATCTAAAAAATCTAGTCAAAGAACATTAAACCATGATTAGTATTAAAAACGAAACGTATTCATAACTCTTCTTTTAATTTTCATTTTATAAAATTTTATACATAATTACCTATTCATCATATAAAAAAATGAATTATTAAAACTATTTAAAATCAATAGGTTAAATAGAGTACGGGTGACTATGTGGAAAAATAAGTTATATGTATACCTTCAATGTCCCGTACTTTTTTTTTAAATATATTTTTTTTTAAAAAAATACAAAAATCGAGTACTCTTACTTTCTGAATATACCTCGTAGAATATTAATTCCTTGCATTGAACGGATAAATTTCAATTAATTGTCGATAAAAATGCCATAAACGCATATCCGATTCAAAAAGGTTCAAACGAGTAGTTTACCATAACTATGCTGCAATAGTTTTTAATATAAATATTCACAGTACCCAATTACCGGAATATATATTCTATTGAATCGTTAAGATAATAATAATTATGCACGTCCGCGTATGTCTATAGTAACGCAACTTCGAAAATCGTCTAAATCCGCTGTCATCCATGAAACCGTGGCATTCAAATGTACGTACCTCGAGGTATGACGATATTTCCAAAAACGTTGGCATTCAACAGTGGAAATATAATAATCAGATTGCCGACCGGACGCAGTCAAGCGTAAGTAAAGTGCGCATTACACGCGAGTCGAGTCGAAATGAATAACTCCGCGATTTTCTCGATTCAAACGTTGTACACGGAATTCACGTGCGTAATAATATTATTATATACAGAATAGACGATACGTTCGGCCTTTATAAATAATGTGTGTTCTATTTACGTATTTTTATGGTGAAACGGCGGCGTCGAACGTCGGTATCCATCAGTGCAGCGGGAGAGGAACATTTATTTCCTGAAACGCGTTGAGAGGTGCTTGCGCGCATGTAAATCTCATCGACTTGATCCACTGCAAAGGAGGCACATCAACCCCAACCCCTATTTCGCGGTTTCGGCAAACTCCAAATTCATGAGACGGACATTTGGCCCAAGGGAATAAAATCAATTTTAAATTTACGCACATGGATATGTGTGCGCACATCCGTACAAGTCGGTTTTCTGACGAGCCACGCTCATTTTTCTCAGTCCCGACGACTTGTTTGCAGACAGTTCTTGTAACCCGTATTACATTGTATACGTTTATGCCTAGTAGCCATTGACGATGACCAAAATGATAAGAAAATAAAAAAAATTGTTTACAATATTACCGCGTTATACTCGAGGTTTAAAATTTTATTTCATCACGCCGGTGTACCCTTATGGGTCCGGTTACGAATGATGTAATCTCTCGCGTTAAAAAAAAAATAAAAAATCGCCATCGCGGTGCGCGGCGTAAGCGCATCATGTTTTCTACAGTTGGGTGGTGGAAAGGGGGAGGGGGTGCTATACATTGAAAATCATGCAAAATTAAATTTACTCACAACAAGTGCGCAGCTAACGAACGACCGACGGTCGTTTGTGATTTGCTCGTGTGCTGATCACGATCGGTTTGTATACCACTTTTGTTATTAAATCGTATTCTTACGTTACACACCCAGACCGTTGCGACGATGACAACACTTGTTGATGTCTCGAAAACACGGCGAGCGCGCGCGATGCACACCTGTGTACGCGGGTGACGACGGAAAATGACGCGGCGATATGTGTTGACGGCGGGGGACGTCCCTCCGGCCGGTCGCGATACTGACGTCTACGGTACCACTACCGGCCGCCGCCGCGCTCCCGGGGAATATCGGCCGCCGCCGCCGCCACCGTCGCCGAGTGCGTGCTACGCGTGCGGCGCACCGCGACCGTGCCGACTAGACGTGCGCCGGTAATGGCTGCAGGAGCAGGCACCGCGACGGCCGTGTACGATTAAATAATTAACGATTAACGTTGTCGTACCGACGACGGCGGTCGCAGTTGTAACGATTACGCGGTCCTGCCGCACGGAGTATGATCCACTGGGCGAGGCAGGATCGACTGACCCGTCCGGGTCGTGGTTGTGTCGGGCGACAATGGCTAGGTCATGTTGCTGACCCGACCGTATTGTTCGGTCGCGAATCATAGTTGGTAACGCGAAAGAAAAGTCGAATCTGCGATCATTTAAAATTTAACGTTCTGTGATTAATAACAATAATAATAATAATAATAGCTAAAGAACAATAATCGCGGGGAAACATTTTGTTTGGACACTGACAATTCTGAAATGAGCTTCTACTGGTTTCCCATGGTGTTCATGTTCTTCGGTTTGGAAAAAAATACCGTCTCCGCCCCTCCGTTCTCCGAATTACGTCACCGGTTAACTGATACAGCGGCAACGGTACGACAGGATTAATGGTTCGACGGTAGCGGCGGCGGGATCTTTGACAAAGGCGCGTGACCCGCGCTTAATAGCGTCGTCCGGTGCGCGAACGAGGCGACCGGGACGGGGAAGGCGTCCGACGGCATTTTATATAGTTCATCCTTTCTGCTGCCGCCGTTATCTTCTATCCCAACGCGTGATTAGAAGTATCGAACGAAACACCGGATATCGCCGGTCACCGCACGGAAACAAATCTCTTCCTAAACAGTATAGTATGTTAATCGGTACTGTCGATCATCGTTTTGCTTATAGAACAGAAATATTGGTAAAACGTACCAAAATAAGAGAAAATCAACAGCTCCCAAAATATGTATATATTTATTAAATTTATTTTACCAAAAGTTGGTTTACCAAAAAGTAATTGTAATTTCAACTTATTATTCTGTTTTCACTAGTGGAAACAACAATTCTAGTAGAGCAAATCGTGTTCTGGTAATTATGACGAAGATTTTCTTTCAGTGCGGTATCGCGGTCGTACGGGACACACCATCTTCTCACCATCACGGATTGAATATATTATATTAATTTAAACAATGTGCCGCCGGACAGTGCATTAACCACCGCCATTCCTTCATCATAACACCCGTCACGAGCGATTTGCACACCGTTCTCGTAGTCGCTATAAATCCCGCGCTTTACCTTTTTACATACGTTTACCGGCTTCACATCCCATCCCCAACACCACTGCTCGACACACCGACGACAAAATACTTGGTCAGAAACACTTATCAACACGCGCCCCTAACCCAATATACATTCACAACCCGTCTACGAGCAGCTGTTTAAAATGTATTCTATCCATACGATATACATATATACATACATCTCGTTTATGTATTCTGATGTGCAACGTTGACCGTCGTAAGCCTAGGATTTTTTAGGCGTTAGAGACGACATATTCCGTGTTATATTCACCCGTGTCAAAGACCGAATTATCCGATCCATTCAATACAGATCGTACGTGAGAAGCAGTCGTTCTTGAAATTCAAAAAAAAATTATTCACCAACACGAAAAAATAAATACCGATCCACAACGTGTATTAAAGTTTCGAAAATAGCAATTTTTCCCAGGACGAACCGAAAAAACATCGTGACTATAATGTGGTATCGATGATGTGCGTGAACTTATATAATTTTATATGGATAAACCTTGGTATTCAGTGTAAAAAACTGTTTTTTGTACATAACCCAATGCTGTGTCGTGCGACAATGTTCTTCATTATTATGTTTACGTGCACTCGCATTCATGGAAAATGTACTTTTGAAGTATCTAAACAAATTTTTCAAAATCATAAAAACATAATAAAAAATATAAACTGCTTATTAATGCAGGAATTTCCGAGCTCGATATAAAGCCTAAGGGTTCTTAAAATTATTTTTCAAATCATACAACCTCGCTACTAAAGGCTTTGTCAAAACGTACTTATCTATTTTAAAATATTCAATATACATGATAAACTATAATTTATATTCGTAAAAATAAATTTTTTATTCTCTATTTGCTACACGTAAGTCTTATTTAAATGTTTTATTTTACTATTTGTTAAATTTACCCATTTTTATTAAAAATGTCATAAGTTTATTTGCATTGTAAATCCATATTATTTGATGTATTTATGTATTAAATAGTATACTATGCCTTTTAGCAACACGCACGGTGGACAGCTTATTTTTAAATAAAAGTTATTTTTTTCTTATTATGTATTAAAGATAATACAAACTGTTATTGAATATTTATTATAAAGTATAAAATAATAATTCAATTATTCTTGGGATTTCTTTTTTTTAAAGTTCAATCTAAATTATTTGTTCCAATTTCTTTTATTCTTCTTTGTTAATTTTTTCTAGAACTAAGAATGCTTAAATGTTTGTACTTACCATACGAGATGTGACTTCTGATATTTTTTTTTTTTTTTTTGTTTAACAGTCGGGCTCAGACAGCCAAAGCGATAACTAATGCGCCGCTTTAGTTTCGTAATGCGTCGCGTATCGTACCTTATCTTTTCATTTAATTATTGCAACGAGGCATTAAAAACGTGTTATGGCCACGGTTTCACCAATTGTTATTCTAAACAAAAATACAGTTTGTAAAAAGAAAACTATGGAAAATCCTACAAAAAGAGCTCTCTCATCGATCTCCTCAAACTCCCCGACCTACGTGGATAAGAAAAACAAAGACAATGTTTTCGTCCAAACAGAATCTCAGCTCGCCTCACAAACTACCAAGACCTCGCCAGAACCGAGTAAGATAAAACTCCCAAATATCGTACTAACAAACGTTACTGATTTTATAATCCTCAAAAAAGATTTAACTAGCATAGTGGGACCAGAGGATTTCACATGCAAAGCTAATAGATCTAATATTATCGTTCAATCAAACACACGCGAAAACTGGATGGCCATTAAATCATATCTGTTTGAAGCCAATTACGATTACCATTCTTATCTCCCCCGTTCCTCACAACCTTTCCGAGTCGTGCTACGCCACCATCACCACTCCACGCCTACCGTGGATATTATAAACTGCCTTAGTGACCTAGGACACAAAGTCAACAGTATCTCAAAAATAATACACCACACGGACAAGTTACCACTTCCTCTATTTAACATAGGCCTGGCCCGCAACAACAATAATCGAGAAATATTCAAAATAACAAAAATATTAAACTCAATAGTGAAATTCGAATATCCAAAAAGAGGTCCGATCCTCCTCAATGTCATAATTGCCAAAAATATGGACACACACGTAATTATTGCCATCACGATCCACGCTGCGTAAAATGCGGATCAGAACACTCAACTGACGAATGCACAAAACAACGGGAGGAACCCGCAAAATGTGCAAATTGCGGTGGAAATCACACTGTAAACTATAAAGGATGCCAATCTCTTAAAAAAATACTAAACCACACCAAACCTATAGCTTAAAAAATAAATAAAGAACATCAACCTATTCCAACACTTGCTATACCGCCTATACCACCTCCATCTCAAAGAAGTGGAAATGAAGCCCCCAGTCCAAACTCAAAAGGAAAACCGTCATACGCCGAAATCGCAGCTAACAGACCACCATCCGATCAATCTCTACACATCAAATTCCTCGACGAACTAAAATCTATACTTAACCCCCTTCTTACTGTTTTAACATCCCTAATAAACAAAATAACACTCCCTATAACTCCTACTCCATAACACACACACACACACCACATATTTCGTACATCATAACACAAACACACAGTATATTTATTATATATATATAACTCTAAATTAAATTGCTATTGTTATTGTTATTTATTTATAACTAACTTGTTGTAACATGTAATATATTGATACATTTTAATTTTTAATAAATAAAAAAAAAATTTTTTTAACCATTTATTTTTCCATTGTTTTGTGGTGTAAATTTTGATGTTTAACTTTATTAAACTTCTTTCGTCCAATTAGTAATCATTAAAATAATACATTTAATGAGAATTCTTTACTTCAGTTTAAAATACTTCATTTTTTGATGTATATTTTTAATATCATATAAGAAAGCACTATTTTATTTTTTTAACTCAAAAACTTGTTTTTTTTTTCGATTTTATAATTTAAGTATCGTATCATAATAATAAATCAAGAGTTTAGTAAAATATTTAAAAATCAATGGCCAACAATTTTATATTATTATTATAATTAAAAAACAAAAATAAAGTTTAAGAATGTCCATTACTTACTAACAATTTTGAAAATGTTAATGGCAATGACGAGTGACACTTATTGTAAAAGAGTTTAAGTTATATATAAATTGTAATCGTTTAAACAATTGTCAGCGATTATTTAAATATAAATATCAAATAAAAATACAAACAAATTGTTTCAAAATTATTTGACTATTAATATTTACAAATTATACAAATATACAATAATATTAGAGTATACAATTTTTTTTTTTTTTTTTTTACTAAAATTGATGTTATTTTTTTATATATTTCAAGATGTACTTTTTATTTTTATTCGCAAAATCACCAATAATCAATTGTAATATCAAAATGTAATAAAAAACTACAGCCATATTCATTGTGTACGTTTCAAAAATTATTAACATTGATCTCAAGAAAGCTTATTATATATTATACTACTAACAGTGAAAATGATAATTATATAATTGTTTACTAAGAAATTTATAATTAAAAACATGAATGCTTCAAATCATTTTCATTAAAATTATGCATATTAAAGGATTTCTTCATCAAATTTCTACTATATGGCTTGTATTATGCCATGCCACCCTTAATTATTATAACCATAAGTAATTACATGCATGTATACGTTATTTAAAATAATTCAGGTATTATAAACTAATTATAATATTTAATTAAAAACAATACAACATTTAATAATAACCTTTAAAATTGTTAATAATTAAATATTCATTATTATTATTGTAGTAAACTGTTGTAGAATAAACAGTACAAATTAATATAGGTTGGTACATTACATTACATAAATTGTAGTAAAAAATATTTCTTTACGGTATATCAAACAGAATAAAAATTAAAAAACTGGTAAGAAACAAATTTTTATTGTAATTCATTTACAGTTTGAGGAAAGAAAAGGTTTGATCAAAATCTTTTACAAAGCCAATTTTTAACAACACAGTTTTCTTTGAGAAGTACATTTAATGTCCTTCTATTTATTATATTCAGATAATACCTTATAATTAAGTTACGAGTACTGTAATATCTACAATGTCATACAGGAATAATTTTCAGAACGGACTAGTATTTTTTTTTTTTTTTTACTAACATTACATTTATTTTCCTTTTAAAAGAACCCTGAAAGACGAAAATAATTTACTATCCTAAACATAAGTGAAACAAAACATTTCAATTACTTCGCCAAAAATACTATCTTAAAAAAGATCGTATCGTATTTTATGGACAATGGAAAAACAGAAATCGTTTATAGAACCACTATCATTTTGACCTAGTATTAAAATGGGCTTTTTATTATAATATTAGATATAAATTAAACTTAATAATAAATGTCTAGAAAAAAGTAACCAATTACGGTTGGAATTACGAATTACGGTTAGAGGATAGACCTTGTGAAGTAAATAAGAGAAATTAAAATAAAAAATGCTCAATTTACTTATTATCTCCACAAAAGTTTATTTTATTAAGCAATGTAAAGGATTAATAATATTGTTTCACTAGTTTCATATATGTCCACATGAAAAAACAAATAAAAAAATGTTTTATTTATTTATTTCAAACTTAAACGTTTATCCATAAGCTGTATTCATAAAATTATCTACTTTATCAAACTGTTAACTGAAGCTTATTCTCAAAACGTATTTGATCAACACAGCAAAATACATTTCATTATTTTTAAAATAAATTGCACGTTTCTTTTTTCTCAATATATCATTAAAAATGATAGGTAGTTCTTGTTAAGTTACGAGTTATTTCAGTCTAATAAATTACTTAATTAAATGGTAAATTTTCAATCTTGGTTTTAATTGATAAATATTAATAATTTATTCATTTGTTTTATACATCATAATCGTTTAATTTCATTTGTATTCAGACAGATTAGTAAACTTTATTGTGAAAATTGTTATCACCAATTCACAAAGCAATGTTAGTTATTCCTAAAAACGGTAAATTATAAATGTCAATATAACTATATAACATTTTTGTACAGATTTTAACCAAAATCAATGTTGCGCTTATAATTTTAAATATTATACTAATCTGATCACATGACTTAATAATGTTACTTAAGGGTATTAAATATTTTTTATTAAAAAATTATAAATTATATTCGTCGTGTACTTATTGGGATTATTTTGATTTCATTAGCAACTACATACAATATATTATCTGTCTACATTTCTAATCATAACAATTAAGATAACAAATTATAGTAATGTTGACTTATCATCAGGCCCGTACTGACTTACCGGGCAACCGGGCAGATGCACGATGCGCCCCATGAAAGTTACAATGTAAAATGCACCCCTCATATGTATTGATTATTTAACATGTAATCTAATGGACCTTTATCTATAGCCTATTATTATTATTTTGTATGGCATCTATAATAGGCATCTATAGCCTATAAAATATACGATTAAATGACAAAAATTAAGGCACCCTTAAATGTTTTTGCAACCGCCCCATAAGAGGTGCTAGTACGGGCCTGCTTATCATGATTCTTTCTATTATTTTAACAATGTAATTATTAACTGCGTATAGTACAAATAACTATACGAATAAATAAATTACGATCTTATAAACATAAAATATGTATAATTTATACATTTATGTTTAAATGGAATACACGATAACATGAATTGATTTAAAATGAGAAAATTAAAATAAGCTTCTTATGGTAGTACATTAAATTGTAAACGGAATAATGTGACTTAAAATATACCTATACAAAACAAAATCAATTTTAAGTAAAATAAACGGAACCTTAAATCCCATTGAACACAATCATATCGAATTTTAATGTTATTGGCATATAATCAACCTAACCACTGAAATCATTCAAAATCTGAAGAATAATTAATTATAATATAAATAATACAAAATATTATTGATGTTTTTAAATAATCAATAACACAAAAACTAAATCACAATCATCGCAAAAATATTGTTATTAATATGGATTACAAAATTTAACGAGAAAAATAATAAAATAAACATGGAATGGCTGTAAGAATCATATATTTTTATTCTACGCATAAAATATACACTTAAGTATAAATCTCACTACACGATATGAACTATGAGTCTTTGTTAGACTGTATGAAAACTGTCTAAACGTGTGTAGATTGTTAAATCTTGATTAAATATGGCAGTCAACCTAGAACATCTCTAAAATGATTAATTTCTTAAGAGAATCGAGTTTTAATTGTTTTCTGTTGATTAATTGGTATTTCTCCGTTAATATATCGCATGATCCAACGTTAAAATTTGATTTTTATCAGCTAAAATATAAATATATATATATATATAAACAGTGCTTGACTTGGAAAAGTAGTACTATAGAGGTATTCTGATGACACATACACATTTTACGTCTTACTTAATTACGAACTGAACATAACCGAGTTCATCCCAGGACCGTTCTCTAGAAGAAAGTGAATTGGGCAGTTATCGCTTACCTTTTTTCTTTTGTTTTTATATTTTTCTTATATTTTTGTTTTTTATTATTTATATCTGACCAAGAAAATATATAAATTTGAATATATGTTTGAAGTTTACCCCTCACACTGTAAAAGGATCTAAGGACGCCATTGGTTCACTCTTTTATGACACCTTTAAACATGTTACCACAAATCAACGAATATTCCATTATTATACTCGTTTTAAAAGTTTTAAACTATAACCTCAATATATACATATAATATGTAGTGGCGAGGTGAATATTTATAAACCGTATGTACAATATATATTTTAGTACCTATTCACCAAAAACATAAAATGAAGATAATTAAAAACTAATAAAGATTGAAGTACTTACCTGCTTATATTTTACCAACTCAAACTTAGGATTAGCAAATGTTAAGAAGCTTTTACCTCTTCTATTTTATAATTAACTAAACATACAGAATGTTTATCTTATTCCGCTACATTTGTGTTTCGTGTTAGTGATATGCTTAAATTTAGAAATTTGCTGAATAAACCCAACTACCCATAAAATGTTCACCTTAACGTCTGGGTGTCATAAAATCCTCTTTACCACGCTACTATACATACATATGTTTTTTGATGTAGTTAGTAAATTATGTATACTATAGTTAAAACCCAAAATGTATTAAAACTACTTTTCACAAATCAATTTCGTTAAAACTGATTTTAATTTGTTAACTATAACTATAACTAACCAGAACTTTAATATTGATACTAATCTTAAAATACAACATTTAAACAAAAGTCAATCCAAAATAAGTATTATTTTTTTATTTGTTTTGACAAGACTTATTATATAATAGTATTATTTTGACTAGCTATTATGATATTTATAGTTATAGCATTTATCGTGGAATAATTTATGAAAATTAATTAAGATAACTTAGACCGGCCGGCGATCAAATATCGACCGTCATTATATTTGATATGAATATAAAATACAATATATTTAAAAATAGTATTAATATAAAATGCTATAATTGTCGTACTTCAAGATTTATCTAAAATAAATTGATGCCAATGTAAAAAAAAATATATATATTTTACGTAACTCTAAATGTCACAATAATTTGCCTTGTTAAACAAATATTTAAAATTATACACTTATTTTAAATTGACTTTTGTTACAAAATTGTATTTAAAAAGTAGTATTAATATTGAAGTCCTGGTTAATTCCATACTTTAACAAGGTAAAACTAGTTTTGACGTATTTCGGTTTTTAAATGTAACATCAACACAGAAATCCTAATTAATTCTAGTTTTAACTATCCAATATCGGGTAAAAATAAATTTATTTGTGAAAACTAGTATTGAACTCTAATTAACAACTATCATACAAATTTTATTTTTGACTTTGAATATATTGACTATAGTTCACAAATTGATTTGTTTAAATATTTCTCGACCAACTAATAAAAATTGGCTTCTTGTTTTATAATATTATCAACCTATGAAAGATATTATTAGAAGGTTCAATTACTTTTAATATTTGAATTCCTCAGTTCCCTTATAATGCAGCATTGTACATTAATTGTAAATAGACTAAAATATCTGTTCAAACATGTTTATATAAAGTTAAATTAATTATGTTATAAAATTGCATGAATTGTATGTATTGTTGTACATTGTGTTCAGTATTACCATTCTGTAAGCTATACACTTTCACTACTACGGTTTATTTGTAGGTGTTTAAATTTGATATTAATAAAAGCGTCACGTTATAAATGTAAGATTTTATTTTATAAGTTTTGCAGTGAATTCATTAACCGAGACTCTCCGATTTCCGATAGCTCGCAACCAAAAATCATTACCGGTAGAGTGACTGACCATGTACCGTGGTCGATAAGGACCATAGTACCACGGATTTGGTGTAAATATTTACTTAATGACGCTTTGAAAGGGATGAGATGACTGTCATTGACAGAATAATAAATTAACCTGATTGTTTGTATAAATTGTGGGAAAGAGAAGGAAAAAATGAAGTCAATAACATATTATGGAGTATTATTAGATTTTTACGGACTGAGGACTCGAGTGACGTCATGGCTTTAACTATACTAGAAAATAATCAAACATGAAGTTTAATGAAAAGGGATGAATACGATACGCAAATCCATCATACGTGAAAAATAAGAAATACAAATTATTGAACATAAGTGAACATATTCTGTTCACTTATGTTATAAGTTTTAGTAATCTATGTATGTGTACACCGTATATTCTAATACTAAAAATAGGTATACATATAACTATATAAATAGACAAGCACAGTCAGTTTTCTTTTCTAGAGCTTTTTCATATAAGATCGGACTCCACCGATAAATATTAAGAAAAACGTTTTGACAATTTAGAACTGAGCATTGGATAATGAATAAATGTGTGGCCTATATTTGTATGAAAAAAAAAAAATAATTATAATAATAAATGAATTTTACATGTTTATAATTTTACATAATTCATCGATTAATAAGGTTACAACCATGACAAATAACATACTTTGCGTATAAAAGATGGGAATTGTTATCCAAATCACTTGAAAAATATAATCATTTTACACACGACATTTACAGTTATAAAACATTCGTTTAATTATTATATATGTTAATATACATTTACTTGATAAATGATTTTTTTTGGGTAAGCATTTTAAAATAAAAAACAACTAGATAGAATGGATTGATCCATTGTTTGGTAGCTATACAGCTATAAGTTCAATTGAAAATGTAGGTGGCAAATTAAATCCAATATTATACATATCACGATCGATTCGTTACAAATTATAAGAACTTATATAAAATTAAAAATATTTTTCATATTTTATGAACTATCGAAAAAAAAAATAAATATCAAATGCTAGACGGTAAAAAATCTTAAAATTATTTATAAACAGTTGTTAAAATTAAAAAATATTAATTTAAAAACAAGAAAAACTTGACGAGTTTAATAATAAAAGGCCATTGTATTACAAGTTATAATAACAACATTGTTGTAAATTATTTTGTAAGCATAAACAATATTCTATTAACTCCATAATATGTATGATAAAAACAGCTTATTTGATTTCCCAAATATTTTAAAATTCAAATCTTAAAAATTAATAATCAATAACAAACATTTTACGATTGTAAATGAATTGTTTAAAAAAAAGAGAGTATCTTTGTTTAGCAACCATGCGAGTGAAAGATAAAATCAAATAACATGAAAAAGTATGAATTTAAAATTCATGGAATGGATTGAAAACTAAAAAAATCTTTGAAATTACATTTTGAAATAAATGTTGGATAACTTATGAACAAAATCTGTTTAATGTCAACAAGTACTTTTGTTTTACAATTTTACTCGTTTAATTTTAATTATAAAAGATTTTGAGTTATTCGTATTGTGTTAGTCATTTAGAATAAAATATATTTTATAATATCAAAGGCACTTTCATGAGGGGAAGTGTAGACATAAGCGCTCTCTCTCTTTCTCTTTCTAACTTAAAATTATTATCATCTATTTGAAAATACTTTACTTTAATGCAGTATTAAGGAACTGAAATTCGTAATTATGAATTTTTATAACATTTTTGACATTTTTCATATTTATTATACTTTATTGAAAATAATAACATTGAAATATAAGCGGTTTAGACTAATCACCAAAAAGAAAAAAAATATTTGGCAACTTAAAAATGTACCTTTTTATACAATAAATTTATAATACATATTCAATCTAATTTATGTACATTAAAAGTTAACGTATAAAAATAAAAAAAAACAATTATTAAAAATGTGTAAAGATTGTGTATTCTACAGCCTAAGTTTTAATGATATAAAAAAAGTATTACCAAGTTGCTACGATTCCGTAGTAGATAACTTTAATTGAACAATGGAAAAATTTGATAATTTGAACAGACATAAGTTTTCATCTAATTTTACAAGACCAGTACCTATCTATGATCCAATGATAATTTACAAAACAACTATATATTTCTTATACTGTTAAAAAATCTTCTTAGCTTCCAATAAAAATAAAATAAAAGTATATAAAATAATAAATTATGTACTTATATTTGTAAGTAAATAAAAAATATACAATTAGAGAAACGAAATGCAAAAAAATTTATTTGATAATTTAATCAAAACTTTAGATTTATTTCAAAAAATATCAATATAAAAAAAAATGTAATTTATTTTTGAGTTTTGAGAATATTTGAAAAAAGTTTGGGCCTAGTTTTAACTATCTAAATTGTTAATTAATGTTTTATTTATCATATTAATAAAATATAGAAATATTATATTTCTGCTCTATGGAAGGAGAAAAGGTCTCGATAAAAAAAATCATGCTAATAGGACGCAGTATTTTTAAATGTTATAATGTATGGTAAAAAGTTTTCAATTGATATAAATTCAAAAATGGAATAGTGACATCGAAATTCAACAGTAGGCTGAGTAGAATAATTATTATTAATTATTATTTTTTAATTTTGAAATTAAAATTATAAAATATATTCTAATAAAAAAAAATTAAAAAAATAAAAATAATATTTTTACTGTTGTTTTATATTGTATATTTTTAATGATACATTTCGTAAGTATGACAAATTACATTTACAATACACTACAAAAAAAACACTAAGTATATGCAAATATATAATGAAAACGATAAATCACAACGATTTCGATTGTCACACTTATATTGATGCAGTGTTTTTATCAACACAATTTATAGGGTAATATTTTATTCATAAAAATGTATTTATTTTTGTTAGTTAAACGAAAAACGCACTTAAAGGATTTGAGGGTTATCGACCCCTTTGCAGCTACATAAATTTTATACTGATATCTCTATAAGAAATGATTCCTTTATTCATTTATGAATTTATATAATTTTATTTTTCTCGCGGTGATCGAATGGTTTTATCATTTTGGGAATTAGGGTGATTTTTTTTAGAAATACTTTTTCGCATCAAGGTATGAGTAGGAAATATTAAACGAATACAATAACAATAATTATGATCTTCTGTTTTCTGGATTATTTCAAAGTTATACCGCATAGTATAAATTCGACATAATTTGGAGTACAATTCAAAATAAATGCAAAAGAAATGACAGCAAAAGAATTTTACTTTGCATTCTCCAATTAAACTGGAAAATAAAGCTTCTAAATCTTTTTAAAACTTATGTGAATTTCAATCTTTCAATAAGATTTTTTTTTTTTTTATTATAAATAAATAAAATAAAAATATATAAAAAAATGTTTTAACTATATTAAAAACTTTTTTTTATAAATATAATAAATACATATTTCTCTAAAGTCTTTTGAAATTATTTTTTTTTATTGAAAAACTAATAACATAAATGTATTTTTCCAAACGCCTATGAGCATTGTACTAAATTTATTAATATTGATTTTAAAACATCTATCATTGCTGCCATAATCAAATCGACTAACGATAAAGTATCCATTGTTGATGTATACATTATTAGATTTGCCTTAAAGGATATAAATAAAGACTTAACAACAAATATGAATCGATAACAAATTTTTATAAGCAGTTTGATATATTTCTTTTATATTTGTATAAACAAATTAAAATCTTAACAATAAAAATCCCTATAAACAAATATAGCTATATCTCATATATATAATGACATTTAGAAGCAACTGCTGTACCATAGTAAATATATAAGATCGCTGGTATTTCGTGTCTTTGAATACATATATAATTTAACTACTTAGAAAAACACGTAATTATCCGAGTATCAATAATATTTTGAATAATAATAAAGTAAAATAAAACAACTACTTTATTTTATTAATCTTTGCCTAGCTGTACTGTTTCACTCGTAACTCATAAAATATTTTCCAGTTTCCAAGTAAAATTATCATTAATATATTTTGCTAATAAATACATTTGTTTAGTTTAAAATATATTTTGTTCTTAGAGATAATACAGTTTATAGCTTTTATTTTTCATTTGGTATATAATAATACAGGATTAGACCTATTATTCGTAAAATAGTTTCAAATGGTAAAATGGTAGATCACTGTTCTTAATTTTGTGGATTTAATGAAATTAATAAACCACACAGTCAAAAAACAGTTTAATATAAAATCAAGCAATATAAAAATAGTCTTAAGGTAAGGGACCCGTATTTTAATTGATTTTATTTAAAATAAATATAAATTATTCTAAAATATTTGGTAAAAAAAATTATCGACGTTTTGGAGTATAAAATATAGAAACAAATTTTCCAAATTTTCATGTAAAAACTTATTATGATAATATAATAGCTTCAGTTGACTACAAAAGTACAAATCATAAATAATTGAAGCTATCTGAAAAAAATATATGAGGTTCAAGAAAAACGTATTCATTGGGACTATTATACCACAATATTTAATGTAAAATTAAAATTATGTTTATTTAATTAAGCATACATAATAATTTATTAAATATACCAACACATTTTGTTAAGATAAGGCCCAAAAGTGATCGTCTGAAATACAAGTCCGCGTACGCCTACTCGATTTAAATCGATAAACGGAATTAATAAACGTTTATAAAAAAAACGAATAAGTTACATTATAGTCATCACATGGTTGTTGTACGCAAGTTGGGTACACTCAGTTGCTATTCTTATTTTTTGGAAATAAACAAAAATTACTAACATGCCGTGGGTAGTCGCTTTAATTGTGTGTTGTATTTAAGTAGAAAATACGTTTCACATCAAATAACGCTGAAGGAGAGGTCTCCGGGCAAAGGGAGGTTTATCGCAGTATTGTAATTGAGGTGGTGTGAGAGAATGCATTATGAGCCCATGTTTTTACTGAAAATACAAAAGTGTATTACAACACTAGATATTTTATTTTATTTTTTATTTAAGATTATAATGAGGGCTAATACCCAACTGCCTACTTAAAATATATTATTTGTAAGTTTTACATTTTTTTATTTACTAAAATGGTTTAAATATGAACAATATTTACAAATCAGTAGTGTATTTATTACAATTATTAAAGTAATTACTAAATCAAAAGTAAAGGACCAAAATTTTCCAAGGACATGCAATGGTAATACAGCTGTAATTTAAACCGTAATTAAGAAAAAATAGAGAGTGAAAAAGAAACTGTGTGACTAGTTGCGCATACAGGAACTTTGAAATTAATTCGAGAGACTAAGTTATAACACATCACTGCAATAAGTTAGTTGAAAAGTGTATATTTGTTACATATCTACGGTTACCTAATTAATTCAAAAACCTAGAGTGTATAATGTATTATAGTGTATCATAAGAATATTTAAATAAAAAAAAAATAATTCGTAAGAATCCACCTTTTAAGTGTAATAAAATATTGATTTTTAGGTTTTGAAATTAAATTTATTTTAACTATTACAGACAGAATAAAAATAATATTTTTATTGGTGATTGGAAACGTTTATTATGAGCAAAAAATAATAACTGAAGGTGCGTAAAATTGCAATTTATACGAAAATGGTATTTTTACACCAAGTTCAGATATATCAAGCTTATTAAATTAATTAATTATAATAAACTAATTTGGATATTAAATGCTAATAATGTACACGATCATTATAACTCTGATGATTTATATCGATTGAAAATTGATAGAAAAAAAATTATGATTGGACTTTATATTTTTATAGATTAATTTATTTCTGTACAATAACAATAGATATTTTTTTAATGCTAAAAACATTTTTTTTAAGCTTAATCGCTCAATGGATCTTTTGTTAAGTTATCTGTCATTCGATGACAACTGTAAACGAAATTAAATATAACTTTAAATTATTAGTAAGTTTTTTAAAAAGAATATAAAACTATTGTGAACTATTTTCGGTCTTAATTTTCTTTTTGTTTCACAATAAAAAATATATTTAGGAATTTATCAATTACTTAATCTTAGAATAATTTCCATAGAGATGGAAATCATTGAAATAATTTATCAAAATATTTTATACTGAATAATAATAACTAATTTACATATTTATCCTTGGGTTTGAAGTCCAAAAATACTTTTAAACTGTCTTAAAAATATGTGTATGTGCACAGAATATTTAATTAAATATATCCCACATTTTTATTGAAATAACAAAAAACCATTCTCCGCAACGAAAATTGGTTAGATCCAACAAATATAACTCTATATAATAAATGTATATAAGTACTTAAAATGTGATTAAATAAAGTGAAAGTTTCTTTAGATGTAATTTTTCTCTTGTCGTATATGTACAAAATCATAAAGTCTTGTGTTCGAATTGTTTAAATAAATACAATCAAAATGATCAACATTTTACAAGTTACTTGTACTTGTAAATAATTTTAAAATTAATGCATTATTATATGCAACAGTAAAATACACAAAGTATTATAATTTAGGGATGGACCGATACCACTTATTACCGATATATGATCCTACTCAGATATATGCTGCCGATATAAAACCGATACCCGATAATGTTATGTAAATATTAAAACAGCATTTTTTGCAAAAAAAACACGAGCTGATACCACCATAAAATCAATACCACTAACCGATATATAATAAAACCAATACCCGATAACTCAAATGTTATCTAGAAACGTTGAAACATTGTTTAAAACAATTACCAAGTAGTAGTGTGACTAGAAAAAAGAAATAGTAATTAATTAGAATAATTTATTGATCAGTGATTACCATAGAGTAATTGTTATCAATTGTATTACAATTTTGAATTTTTAAATAATATTGCTGTTAAAATATTATTGTAATGTGATAATAACGACAGTCCTGCCAATAATCTATAGTATTTGATATTGATTTTTGATAACCTATGGTTTTTTTTTTTTAAAGTATCGGTTGGAGTAGGTATTGGTTTTGAAAAAAAACCGATACCACCGATATCGGCCCATATTTAGTATCGGTTTTAATATTGCCCCATCCCTAATTATAATAATGATACAGTATAATATGTACAGTATAAAATCAAAATAATGTTATTTAATAATTATTATTATTTATTATTGTTTTATTTACTTTTAAGTAGATCGTACTGTGCACTCAATTTTCGTGTAATCATTATACATAATATAATATATATGTATAACAAATATATTTTTTAATATCTTATAAATCCTATTACGTATGTATTATACTATGAATGCTTTTTTTTGTTCACCCAACCAGCAATAATATTAAACATTCATGAACTCATGAATCTATCGAATTGTATTAATATTATTTGACCTTTTACACCGACGTATATTCATGAGATAAGCAATACAAATAATAAATGATACCTACTACGATCTTTAAGACCTAAATATTGTGAACGTTTAGTTTTGTAAATAATCTGCAGAAAATCATATGCTATTGTTGAAGTGCTATTAATGGCATACATTTCAGTCATATTCCCAACTAAAGAGGATTACATATACTCTGTGTTGAATTACCAATTTCAATTTTAAGGTCAATTCGGTCTTAAATAAACCTTCTGTACAAAACGCATAAGTAGACAAATAAAATATTTTGAAGCAAAAAGTCTTAAGTATTTATCCCTCTCTTTTTGTTATTTCATACTTTTTTTTAACTATTATATGACAATGTATGTTTTTGATGAGATATTTCTCTAACTGGATAAATCAAACTTATATTGTACAATATATTATAAAATAGTTGTTAAAAAAACCCAGTAATGACATTTCATTACATATAACTTTTTTTATATACGTACATATATTAATGCAGGCTACCAACAAAGGCCATAAGGTCTGCATAAATAGATAAATTAAAAATAAATCACGTACCTACTACACTTACTATTTATAAAATTGGGTACCATGCATATTATTACTAACATGAAAATTAGAAAAATTATAACTTCATAGAATACAGGAAAAATATAAAAGTATAGTTGTGAAACACACCAGTTAGATTTATACCAACTCCCTATTTGTTTCGAGGTATATGTTTAAAATATTTTTCATACAGAATTTAATACTGTAAACTACTTTTTTGTAATATATTAGCTGAAATAACTGTTTTTCTTATAATTCCTATTTATTATGTATGTGTTTGTGTATATAATATAACATTCTGTGTTCCTGTGTTGAAGAATCAATCAACTATAACTAAGATCTTAATAATACTAAAACTTATACTAAAACAAATTTTAAAACAAAAATATTTATTTTTTATTATATGATATACTATGATGATTTTTATATTATGATTGTTATCAACTGAACTTGACAACTACTATTTAAGACCAAAATGTCAATTATAATATATTGTTAACTTAAAAAACTTGGTAATAATTTCGTTTCTACAATTGGCTCATGTAGTATTTATGTTTTCCATGATCAAATTTTTATGAAGCTCACTAATTTCCGTTTCTATATGGTTCCATATTATTATTTAAATATATTATTTATAATTTGCATATTCTATAAAATTATAACCTAACCTCACCATAATCTGTTGTAATAATATTCTTACCAGAAATTATTCCAAAGTAATATACAGTAAATTTTTGATTAAAAGTAGTTAATACGTAAACAATGAATATTTGATTTGATTAAAGCGACTTTACTTATTGAAAACTGTGATAAAATTTTAAGTTAAGTTCACATAGACGCGCGTTCATGGTGTAAGTTATAACCATAAGTTAAATATATTATAATGCGTTACTAGTTAGCTAAATAAAGAATCAATTAGATTAACAACAATGAATAATTGAATAATAAATCGACGGTCATGATATTTTCACAAATCCTGTTATTTTTTTTTTTTTATCATAGTTTAATCAATTCTAAATACAAAATAAAATACCTGAAATTTTAATAAGTTTAATTGTCACATTAGGTCGTTCTATGTGATATGTATTTGTAAAAAAACAAATATGCTTCAAAATACTACGCTCACTAAATATTTAGGTTTTTCAACAATTTTATAATATTCAATATTCGTGATATAACGAAAAATACGTAAGTAAAATAAGCAAACAGGTAAGTTATTTCAGTAATTTTAATTTTATCATTTTGTTTAAAAATAAACTGATATTTTATGAATATTTATCATTTAGTTTGTATAAACTTTCAATTATATTCTAGCTGTGTATTTGGGTTGTGCAACACAACTTTTGATTCAATAACAATATAATACATAATTTATCAAGAATTTTATTTTGAGAAGTTTTTTTGATTCCTAGCTTATTGTATGGTAAAAAAAAAAAAAAAAAAATTACGTCAAAGAAAAATAAGTAAGTGGATCTGAATTTTAAAGTTCCTTTGGATACGTGTTTGTAATTTTAACGTAACTTACAATTACCAAAAAAATATAAAATTTTCTAAGATTTGTTACATGTTTATTGCTATTTTATCATAAAAGAAACTTGTATATTTGTCTAAGTTAAAATAAAACAAGAGATAGTATAGCGTGTTCCCTTTTTATATGGATAAATAAAAAATTTAATTAAAATTAAAAATTAGTAAATGGTTAATTCTTATAAAATAATATATAAATAAATAAAAATATAAATAGTTTATGTATAGAAATAAATAAATACTTAACTATTAAAGTATGATTTTTTTAAAATACGATCGGTTTCTAATAAAAATTTTATCATCAGGTATATTAAAATCAATAACAACGCGACTGAATAAAAAAAAATAAAGAAAATAATTTTGAACATAAAATCTGATAAAATATTTAAAATAATTTTCGTTTCATTATATTTTAAATATACAAACTGATTTTATAAATAATATTTTATATCAATACATTTTAGAAAATAATAAATTATTATAACCTATATAATACCTAAGTATATATATTTCTGTCATAATATCAATGTCTAATAAGAACTTATTTTAAATACTTCTATTCAAATAAATTATTTCTATGTAAAATGAACAATTTTTTTCATTGTAGACCTTTCTTAATTTTTTCTTCATATTCAGTCGCGATTTTATTACCTTTGTACATACCTACCAATAAATATTAAATTCGGAACCTGTCGTTCTTTATAAATATAATACTCCAGACTAATTAATTATTTATATATTTATTTATTTATTAATTCCCATATATAAAATATTTATTTATTTATTTTTACTTTTATTTTTTTTATTAGCAACCGGTTTATAAAATAAATTATAAATGGTATTTCAAATTAAATGTTTCAAAATAAATTTTTTCTTTAGCAAATAAATATTTTGTGCTAGCCATGGATTAAGTTCTTGTTGTTTATATTCAATAACAATTGAAAATATATGCAATTTATATCAGTAAAAATAATAAATGAACTACTTTTTTGTATTTTCAGCTATTTTACATGATAAGTAATAAAAAATATAGGGATATGTAATTAGCATCACCTATTTATGAAACATAGTGTATACCTAATTTAAATTTGTACAAAATCATATGACTTGAATGTTTTATTTTTCAGTACGAGAATCTCTTCTATAAGTTTCAGATTATTCATAATATTAACTTAGCATGGAATATTATTGCTATACTTATATATGATAATATAATTTTACTATGCATCATAGGAAAGTGTATTAATGATATTATAACTACAGTGCAAAAAATGTTTCGAAATACATATATTGTAAATTGTTTCCGTCATCTTGAAACAAGAAAAATAAAAAAATCTATATACATCTTAGATATTATTTTATAGCCTCTTCGGCTTATTTGAAACTTTGAAACTTATTTCATAACTTTCCAAAATACGAAATTACGTTCAAAGTCCATGTCTAAATTAAAAAAAAGCAGTTGACGATTTCATTATTAAACATACGGTTAGAATAGAATAATTTGTATTGTAACATAAAATAATCATAATTATAACGAAGAGATAACAATAAAACAAAATTGGTTTTTATATTTCTAATAAAACTGCGGCTTTTATATTATTGATTATTATATTTTATGTCTTTTATGAAAAGAGGAAGAGGAAGACCAAAAAAGAGATGGTTGGAGACTTTGGAGAATGACATGAGGGCTGTCGGTGTGTGCAGAGGAGATGTGATTGACCGAGTAAAGTGGAGGTGTAGGACAAGGGTGGCCGACCCCAAATAGTTGGGAGGAAGGCGAGGCAAAAGAAGAAGAAGAAGAAGAAGAAGATATCTTATGTCTAAATGAAAAGCTTATAATACATTTAGGTAATTATTATTTCTAAAATATTGAAATTTTGACTTCCAAATCAATGATCTATAATTTAACGAAGTAACTATCACATTATTTTTTTCGTATAGAAAATATATTTACTTTATTTAATAACTTTTCATGCATATTGGAACAGAAATTAAGTTTAATGAACGATAACGATGATATGATTCGTCTGCCAAAAAGGAAAAGATTATTTTTTGTTTGCGAGGCACATTGAAGATAAAACAGTCCTTGCCTTTTGGTTTATTGATGTATAATATAAGCCTTCATATTGGCTTTAGTACAAAAGGGAAGTTTCTAGAATATGAATTCATTACCAATATTCAAGGAAAATAATTTTGCTAAGATAAATAATATTTACCATTTTTAAAGTTACTTCATACTGAGTTAGTTGAAGTAAATTAAATATTTTTATACATAATTATTCAAAAATAATAACCTATATCGATACATAAAAATATTTAAAAAAAATTTAATTTACATTTTTGTTCGATGATACCTACGTAATTTTAACTTTCCATTTTTTATACACTATATGTTAATTGGATCAAGTCCAATCCTTAAGAAAAATGTATTGTTAAACAATATAAAAATTAAATGCTTTATATTAATTTCATTATAATTTTATGAAAAACTAATATAAAATATAATATATTATAATTATTTTTTTCATTTTTTATAATTAATTATATAGTTTTAACACACCAGTTAAAATAATTTTTTTCAAATTGATTAGAATACATAGAATACATATTATAATATATCAGAATATTTTTAATAACCTGGCCATTCCTTGGAGATGTCACCATCAGGTTGGCAGAAAATCGCAAGCGTTGGAAAAAATGTAAACAATATTAATTGGAGAGTCACCTAAATTCCATTTTTAAAATATGGACTTCAGAAGAAGATTAGAATATTAGAAATTTTGTAAATTGTTTAAGTAGTGACAGTTTAAAATATTGAATCAAATTATAAAGAAATGAGTTTTAAGTTATATAAGATTTAAAACTCTTTTAACTTTTTAGAAAATAATAATATTCTAAAGAAAAAAAGCACGAATATAACGATTTACTATACTAAATTAGTGCTATATTGCGAATCTATTTAAATTATCCACTGACATACAAAAGTATTGTTTTTCTTTTAAATTGTTCAAAAATTTTTTCGTTTAACTATTATAAAATAATAAGTTCATTTTTACATAGGTGAATATCAAACAATATAATGTAAAAAAACTCGATTAAAATATTATCAAATAGCATTCGTTAAAGCTGTTAATAAAGATATAGTATGATGTATTGGAATCATTAAGAGGAAGGAGAAATAATAAGAGTCTACAATGTATTTATAAAATAAAACGTTATTTCATTTTTGCTGATCATTATATTTTACGTTTTTCAACTTAAGTATAGATAATAAACAGTCAAGAGTTACTTATATATTTTCCTTAAGTTTCAAAAGCTTGAAAATAAAATAAAATATATAAGTTTCAAAGAATCAATTATATGTTATTGCTATAGCTATGTAACTTATTATTGTTAGTTACTTGACTGCCTACGTTAGCTATTATAAAAATTCTTACCAATTTTTTTAAAAAGTTCAATGTTTTACTATTTTTTATTGCACTAACTGTATATATTTATCTATACACACTTGCAATTAAACTTTAATTTCTTAATGATAAATTACAGTAAGAAATGCTTTTTCTTCGGTACTTGAAAGAATGAAAATATTTATGAAAAGAAAAAAAAACATGAAACTCGTCTGATGAAGTGTTATTTTATTATTATACGCTAGAGCGTTAGATAAATAGAATTAAATTTATTTAAATCATACCTTAGTAATAGGTATCAAAGAGAAAAGGTCAATAATAAACTTATTAATGAATTATCTATAAATTATTCGATCTCTCAAAGAATTGTCCTAGATCGCTTATTGTCTATTATTTACTTAAATAGACTTTTAAACTAAAATATAGATAGTGAAGAAATAATTTTTTTTACTGATGAAACTGCTACTTATTTAGCAGTGAGTGCCAAAATAACATTGAAAGCAACGTAAACATGAATTTTGTTATAAATGAAAATTGGTTTGATAATAATTCACTACAAATTAATTACAATAAATCTAAATTTAAAATAATACTAAAAATTCGGAAATTAAAAAAAATAGTTTACATAATGAATCTTGTAAACGTGATAACATAAATTATGAATGTGATTACCCATTTTTAAGATAAATAAAATTAAATATTGATGATTATCTAAATAATAAAAAATAAAATATAAATATTAAAAAATTAACAATTAACTTAAGGTAATTTTTAAATATATTTAAAAATCTAAAAAATGTTTTAAATAATAAACTTCAACATTTAATATACTACTCTAATAGAATCTATAATCACAAATGGAAATATCCTTTTGAAGTATCAAAAGCATATCAATAAACTAGTAACTACATTAAACTCATTAATTAAATATCTATTTAACTAGCCAAAACTTTACTCTACACATATAATATTTAGAGAATTTAAAATATTTAACATCACTTAACAACGCTTTATTTATTGTACGCTTGTACCTTATTATTTAAACATAAATAGAGCATAGTACTACCAAATTATTCTCACTGTACCTGGGTTAATTCCAATACAAGTATAACTATTTCTAAATTAATGACTTGTTTTGCAAAATTGAGATCAGATTTTGTAATTGCATATTTTTGCGTCGAACTTAAGAATTCATCCTCATTACTTTTATTATCCTAATCAATATACAATATTTCTGTTATTATTCATAATATCACGATTAGAACAAGTTTTTCCGAATACATTAAATATTATATTATTACATATTATTAAATTATTGTAAATACACTCTATTTTGTGATTTATTTTTTTTCTCTTTTTATCTCGTACCTACCTATATTTATTCAAATGTACAAAATCGGTATTATTACGTCTTATCTTTTAATTTTATTTCATAATATTAATATCGTTTGTTGATTATCTGTGTTATTATAGCTTAATTCACGTATGTATAATTTACAACTATCACATTACTACTATAATATTTAGTTCTGTGTCGTCCACCGTTAAGCTTGAATCATACCGTGCACACAATTACTATCAATTTTAATATTATTTAATTATGTACAGGTATTAGCACGATACGAGTATAAGGATTCATCTGTCATGTCTCCAGGTGGGTTACCCTGGTACCCCCATGTTCGAATTTTTTATTAGATTCTGAACGGAGTGATGAAATCTATTGGTTTTACAATGATGTGTGTTTTTTTTTTTATTTTTGCGTCTGACAACACCTTTTTTGGCAGTAAAAATGCTTCAATTTGCTTATGCAGCAACTTTTCTGAAAAGAAAGTGAATCTAGTTGGTACTTTAGGGGGTCAAAAGTAAAAAATTTTCAATATTTTTTAAATGCGACGGGAAAAACCCTAAAAAATAAGGGGAAAACGGGAGTTTTTACGCAAAACCAGTTTTCGACAAAATCAAATTTTTTATTTTGCTATAACTCAAAAACTAATCTATGTAAATACTTGAAATTTTCAAAGTATTTTGACTTTTATTGATCTATTTATAGACAATTGAAATTTTCAATTTTTTAAGTATTTTTTTTAAAATTACGATAAAATTTTTTTGGCCGGCCAGAAAATCTTGAAAATTTAATACAAGGTTTCTTATAAGTTGTTCCTTAACTGATAAAAAAATCTAAAATCGTAAGTCACAATTTTTTTTTATAAGTGCTCAAAGTTCCAATTTATACGAAATATGTAAAAATCACAATAATTTGCAAGTTATTTTGTAGATAAAAATTCATAAAATTTTTTCTTTTCATACTTAAGGTTCAAAATTTTAACACTAGGTTATCTATAAGCTACTCTTCAAAAATCTTTAAAAAAATTTCTACCGGACTTAGAGGAAAAAGTTTTATGACTGTTTGAAATTTAAATATTTACGAAATTGCATAAAATAGCGATTCTCAAACGATTTTTAATATTTGTTATAATTCATAAAGTATAAGTCGCAGATTTTTTAAATTTCTACCAGCTGTTAAAATTAGCATTTTCTTTAGGCCATATTTTTTTCAAAATATTATATTAATTTTTAAGCCACTTATAGGCATTTAAAATATTCTATTTTTTTTACATTTTTTTTTTTATAATTGGTGATAAAAAAAATTTGGCTCGTAAAAAATACTTGAAAATTTAATAATAGATTCCACAGAAGTAGTTCTTATTGTCATTCAAAAATTATTAAAAACCATAGGCACAATTTTTTTTTATAAGCGTTTGAACAGCGAATATTGACATAAAATTACATTTCAAATATAATATAATGTATAATATTTTAGACTGACAAACTATGTCGCTGTATGCAATTTCCAAACCATCCTAATTGAAAAATATATTTATCGTTTCAAAATAAAATATACTTTTTACAATATTTATAAATAACAATGTATTATAACCTAAACAAACATATTAACTCCGTTCAGAATCGTTATTCGTATGCAATGATATCTATCATTGCATTAAAATTTAACAAATCCATTGTAATAATGACCTATCCTATAAACGAGGTGCACTCCACCCCCAACTGTACAGCAGAGCGAGGCCCATCCGGTTCTTTTTGATTATGATTTACCACTAAATATAATAAATCAACCAAATATAATAGATTGTATACCATTTTCTTTAATCTACCAAGTTTCGTTTACTTTTATAACAACCAGCATTTAACTTTATAATGAGTAATCTACCCATGTAGTATGTTAGTGTATTTTAAACAACTATTTATTATTTCATTCCAGAGTTTAAACACAATTAACTAATTCTTAGCACTTACATTATTCAGTTTTACGATGAATTTAATCATCATCAAACTAATATTAATCAGAAAATTTGTATTAAGTCAATGCTATTATAAATTTCATGCCATTTTTGTGTTGATTTTACTCGACTAGATCATAGCCGTTTAGTTTAAGATGAAATATGTTCATCAACATAAATTATGAATAAATGTGCATAAGTAAATTTCAAATATCATGCATTTATAATAAATTAGTTATGAGAAAAAAAATGTCATATTTTCGATCGTTGAGCAAATTTCAGAAATATACTTTTATTCAAATCAGAAGATGTGAGGTACTGTGGGTACGAGTCCCCGATGTTAATTTTTTTTTTTTTTTTAATATAAGAAAATGTCTTTTGAATGATTTTATCCAAAATAATTACTAAAAATTATAAGAAATCGTCCAAAATTATTACAAAAAACTCGAGTTTTTCTCACAAAATAAATAATAAATAAATAATTTGTTTCCAGGCTCTATAATTTAATTGTTGCCATTAAATATAATATACACGTACATTTAATATTTATTTATTACAAAATCAAACTTTAAATCAGTTTTTTTATTTTAATATTTATTTAAATTAATAATGAAAGTGAATGCAACAATTATCTGAATATAATAGTTTCCTTGTGGTTTTCATGAGTATCACAAAATCACAAGAACAATAATTAAAAAGGAAACTTATTTTTCTAACATTCTTATTATGGTTTTACTATAACAATATATAGAACGTAAAAACCAATAATACACGAGAAAACGAATTCTCTTGGTTGCAGTACATATACCGATGTACGTAATACGCAGGGTTTGGAACATTCATTCAAAAAATAAATGCATTCACATTCACATTCATAGACCTTAAAATTGAATGTATTCGCATTCAACATTCAATTTTTCAAAAAAAATGCATTCATATTTGGATTCTTTTAAGGGCCCTATACACGGTCAGTTTTGAATGACAATCAACGTGACTGATATTCATGACTGATGATTGATAACTTCCATACTTGGTCAGTTAAGAATGTCAATCTTCTTTTATTTATTTTTTCAGTCAAAAAAATAACTTTATTCTGCTATTTCCTATTGTATAAATTGTACGATTTTTCAGTTAATTTTAAGTAGCTTTCTTGCTTTAAAACTAGATTTCATTTTTTACTCGTCATGTGGCTGCTAAACTACGGTATAAATTAATAAAGTCACGTCAAAATTCTTCATTATTCCATTTATTCATAAATAAATTTATATAAATTACGTTTAAATTGAATAAAATTTTTTAATTACCTAATATATAATTTAAAGTATAATATAAAATATTTTACTCAAATAAATAATATAGATACTTGTTTATTATTTTGGTAAACAAGTGCACTCATGCGCGGTGCATTTTTCGGTTCGTTCTACTAACATTCATGTACACACACGAGTAATCATGAATGTCAACCATCTTGACTGATGATAAAAATTCAAACATGTTTGAATTTTGTCAGTCATAATATTTGATTGTCAGTCAATATCAGTCATACTCATACATGGTCAGTCATGAATGTCAGTCACGTTGAATGTCATTTAAAACTAACCGTGTATGGGGCCCTTTAAGAAAAGAATGCATTCTTAATCACATTCATGTAAAAAAATGTTATATTTTATTTGAACAAAACATAATATATTAATTTATTTTTTGTGTTTAACAAGGCATTTTATATATTGCATGAACCATATCAATAAAAGAGGTAGGTATAGCAAATTGAAAAAACTCATATTTTAAACATTAACTGCATTAACAATAATATATAATATTGTATATATAAATAAATAAATAAAATATTAAAAATAATAATTATTGTAATTATAATTTAGAACCATATATATTAACATGTTATACAAATTACTCGTACTAATGAGATGATTGAGAAACATATTTTGTTTCACAATAAATATTAAATAATATAATAAATTAGGTAATACCGTTACCGTTATTTGTTATTATGGTTGAAATTGAGCTAATCTAATTTGATTTAAAATATCATTTATTTTATATATCTTTGAGTACTCTGTGGTTGACGAGTGATAGTGAAGAGTGATTAATCAGACTTCATGTTATTGCTAGAGCTTTACAATACAAAGTAAAAACTATTTTTTGGTATTAAAAATATAATATATTTTCCATGTGATTAGAAAAAGAATGCATAATTACATTCAATTTCCATTCATATTTGTATGTGAAATAAATGCATTCGCAATCATAATTCATAATGTAAAAATTGAATGTACTATGTACTCATGAATTGCATTCATTGAAAATGAATGCATTCATTCCATATCCTGGTAATACGGTATAGTAGATTATTATTGGGTTACTTGAGTCCTTCTCTAGTCTCTACGCGTGTCGAAACACTCCGAGTTCACTCCCGTTTTATAATTACCAAATTACAATACCACTTAAAGGAAACTAATTAGAATTTTTTTACATTAAGACATAGATATTATAGTAACATTTTCAGGAACATATCCTTTATATATGACGTACGATATTTAGTTTATACTAGCTATAAAAAAATATACATAACATAATATATTTATTTTCATGTGCAACACAAATAACAAAAGAGCATATTCAAATCTTACTTTACATTGAGAAAACTTTTTGACCACAAAATGTCATGGTTTTAAAATGGTTTACAATGAAAAACAGACATAATAAACGATCATGTGATGATTACTACAATGATAACTACAACGTAACAAACGTAACGATAATTTTTAATAACATTAAAAACATTAAAACATTACATATTTAATTAAGTTTTGTTTAAAAATGAAAATATATTGTTATGAATAAGTAACACATTGTCATTTTTAATAAAAAGTATTAGATTACAACAACAGGTCGTCCATCGAATACAAGAACATAATTTTTTTCTTAAATACTACTGATTTCTACAACCTATATACAACTTTTTTTATATAAATTACCTATAAACTCAATCAACGTTATTATTATAATTGTTTTACAAAAAAAACCTGCTAATTAAAACTTTTGGTGACTATTGACTATGTATTGAAAAGCATTATAAAGTCAATGTAATTTATTTCTAACGTAAATTATAATTTTTAAAAACAAATTTTTCCTTTGGTAAAGGTTTTAATGAATTTATTCTATATTTTGCAGTAAACTTATAATATATTGCTTATGCCGTTTTCTAATAATTATTAATTATTAATGTGTATGTATTTATATCCAAGCACATATTTTGAGTACTGTACATTTTGTACTAAAATATACCATTAATATATCTTATTTATGTTTTTGCTGATTGAATATAAAATATTTAAGATAGCATATTTATCTAAGCCATCTCGTATTATTAAAGTATTTTAATAGGAAACACAAATAGGATAATTTAATTAAGTTACGTTCACAGTAAAAACTTAATTTGGTTGTAACATAACCGATCATATTACGTGTGTATTCCTATTAGATGTCTTAATATTTATATTCTGGAGTATTTATTAAACAAGATTTTGGTATACTTACTTTTTCAAATATTTTATACTTATATTTATTGATAGATTATGTACCTTATATTTTTAAGTATTTTTAATAAATAAATCTAGTCAGAGAAGGCTTAAATTAATAACTTAAATCGACTGTGTACTATATTAAAATACACAGTAACAGTATTATGCTAACATAATCAAATAAATCTATATATATAAAAATGGAGACAAAAAATTCGAAATTGCATCAGTTGAGAACGGCTGATTATCTTGATTTTTTTTTTAAATGATAGACAATGTCGTGGAGCGGGTTTATAGGATTTATATATGGACCTAATTCCATCCCCGGGAGGTGGTCAAAAAGGAATTTTAAGATTTACGATAGACATTTTTGTTTTTGTTTATAAATGGTTGCTATGGGGGTTATAAGATTTGAGAATAATATTTATTTATTAGTGGTTAATATAATGAATTACCCGACGTCGCAAGGTAACCAAAAAAAAAAACATAAATAAGTACTTTGAATATTTTCTATTTGTTTGTGTCATTAAAAATGCCAAGAAGACGCCAGAATGCCAATTTTTGTCGTAGAACAAATGCAGCTACAAACATGAGAAATAGAAGATCGCAAATAACAGACGAACATTGCCAATCCGATAGTGCGAATGATTCGTAGTTGACTCACGCAGAGCAAATGACCAACAAAGCCAAC
This sequence comes from Sipha maydis, assembly GCA_034509805.1. Classification (NCBI taxonomy): domain Eukaryota; kingdom Metazoa; phylum Arthropoda; class Insecta; order Hemiptera; family Aphididae; genus Sipha; species Sipha maydis. The sequence continues at coordinate 217,715 of JASXSY010002367.1, read as the reverse complement.
AGGTACATCGAACATTTATATCTGATTCATTCCTGCGTCTAGCATTCCAGTATGAGCCCGATATTGAATATTATGCTCATTTAAAAGTAGTAATTTGTGCTATGGACAAGGAATGACCGCACTGCTATGCTCTCAAATTAAAAAATGAGCCAGTCTGGATGTGTTGTGCGTCAGGAAAGATGCAACTACCTGAAATTGAAACACCACCTGAACCATTGAACGGTTTACTTATCGGTACAGATCCAGATTCTAACGTGTTCCTGAAGTCAATTAGAACATTCAATTCATGTTTTCAAATGACATCGTTCGGAGCAACAGAATTAGTTCGTAATACTAATGCAAATGGTCAACAATACAATTCTATACTACGGATTTTAGTACGTTAAGGTTAGGTTAGGATTATGTATTAATTGATTATATTAATCCACTGTATTATGTCAAACTTGGTATAACTTTGATACTTTATTAGATTTAAATCATACACTAAGGTACGTACAAACAGCACTAGGTCCGCGATCTACCGCAGGTAGATTGCCTACCTGATAATATACTGCTGTGAATCAGGAATTTTTATTCCGGAGAGAAAACTTAAGATAAATCTAGAACATCATCCACCGAATATTAAATAACGAGTTGAACAAAGTTAGAGTCATATAGAGTTGGTACATTTAACGAGCAACGAAGTGCACGGGATCAGCTAGTAAACATATATTAATGGTATTATATGTATGTAAGAAAAATTAAATTTTCGAAATATTTTTATATGCAAAGCGTTTATTATATAAATAGTTAAATACATACGTATGAAATATATAACTGTATACTCCTTTTTTTTTAATAGATCTCTAGACCACTGTTCTACTTCTTCGGCGTATATTACAGGTAAGTGAGTCTTAGAATAGTTGTTTGTTAGTTGTCATATAAATGGGTTACTATTAGTGTTTAAGTTGGTATACAATTTAAAGTAATATAATTTTGCTAATTGATTAAGTAAGAGTAGGAATTTTTAGATCTTTTTGAAGATAATCGTTTGTACAATACCAAGGAGAAGATATTACAAGTCGTAAGTAAATGGATTGAAACGCCTGAAGCATTTTAGTATTAGACGGATTTGCAGAACCCCATTAACTGAATAAGATAAACGTGGTGACATTTTTGAAAAAAATATATTGAGTGAAGTAATTATAGTTTTGTTACGTTATTGTTTTATTTATCTATTTATTTTTATTATAATTAAAAATTAAAATCTGATTTTATATCATATTTATAAGGATTATTTTTTACTGTACCAGTTATATTTTATCATAATTCATGTATGCAAAGAAAAACGATTTATAAAAATACTAGGATTCAGAATATACAATTTTTTATATTTGTAAGTATATCAATTATAATCAAATGAGAAGAACCAATTATTTGGTAAATTTTCAATTTTAGTTTAAACCTTTTTATTTAAATTCGTATGAACTCTCAACGTCCCCAAGGAATTTAAAAGGCCTCATCTAATAATAACGAGACAATGATTAATAAATATAACTAAGGATTCATTAGTGAAACTTCAGAAACCAAATGTTATTTGTAATTCATGGGACATTGATTGAACTACCCATTTAGAGCTTATAATTGTGCCAAAACTAATCCTCGATTTTTATATCCACACGATAAAATAAGAACTAAGACCAATCGAAAATTTAAATAGCAAAAGTTTTTTTAATTAAGATAATTTTAGTATATAAATCACCAATATCATACATAAACGACATTGGGAACAAAAACTATTTTGCAGCCCGAATATTTTCCTTTCAATATAGTTTCTCATATTTAAATAAACATCATAAACACTTGAGTGAATTTATATGTTTAATTCAAAAATTACAATACTTTATTGAATAAGGAAGAAAAATATAGCCGATTACATTTTCAATTATTTTTAATTTTATTTAGTGAACCTAATTTTTAAACACAATTGAACAAAATAATTTTTTTTTTTATTTAAATAATAAAATTATCTTAACTATAATAAAATATGAAATATTTTACTCGATGTATAATATTATGCAATGACATACCACACCTCACTTTTTTTATTTACATATTTCATCCCTTACAAATTTTCTTAAAGAATTTCATCTCCAATAATAAATTATATCAAATATGTTCAATATAACTATACTTAATTACATTCAAAATTAAAATAAAAAGTTTGTTGAAAAAATTGGTTATAGAAGCTATTTGTGCATGTATATTTAATATATAAAACATTTACTCCTAATAACTCTTAGTCCTGGAATAAAATATATTATCAAGACTTTTAAAAGTAAAAAAATTATATACAAGTAATTATCAATAAATATATTAACACAATGAAAAAATATGAAATGGGCACCTTATAAAAACGCATTCAAATAAATATTAAAAAGTACTACATAAAAGTAAAGATAAAATATAAAAAAATACAAAAAGATATTGTAAACTTTGCGTATAAAAAAATGTTATACTTATTCAATAATACGTCTTTTACAAAAGTCGATTTTTGTTTTCAGCTTCGTAATTCTTCAAAGTTTAATTTTTTTACTTCTTAGAACGTTATTGAAAAATTGCATATTCACTGTGTGATACACGACCTCAATCATTATTTCATCACCTATTCAGTACTTAAAATTTAAAAATATATAATTTCCTATGTATAAATTTTAATTTTATTGATAATGCAATCACATTAATATTTATATCCATTAAATCTTTGAAATACCGTTAAATCACGAACATTATTAAAATATGTTTTTATATTAATTGCATATCGTTTTTTATTTTTTTTTTGAAAACTACTTATTTTAATTGCATGCCATTATTCTTAATAAAAGTCTTGTAAACTTCTTAAGTATCATCAATCTATATATGTTATATTGTTTTGTCTGAATATAAGTGCTCGTATTATTTGAATAATATATTTATATAAGTTCACTTTAAGCACTTAGGTTAAGTTACCACTTACAAACTTCTATACCTAAGTATAAAAAATAACTCATATTTTACCATCTAATATAATATTGTACAAAATAAAAGAAAAGCCTTTAAATCTAAAATGTTTTATTTTATGTTTCATTACAAAATAAATATAACCATACATAGTTAAATATCACTTAAACTATATAATATCTATTTTTAAAAGCTAAACAAAATATTTATTAAAATAAATAAAACAATTTATTTATTTATTTTAATAATTATTATTTTACACACAAGTATTTATTAGTTTAACTTAAAAAAAAGCTTAAGTTTTTTATTTTCAAGGATATGCTGTGTTTCTCTCATATATATGAGCTTATTACAAAAAAAAATTTACAAAATATAGTATATAATATCTTCATTAAGATGTTCCGTCAGTTTACTAAAACATTGAAGTGAATTTAGATTTATGTGTTCTAAACACATAATGCAAAATAAATTACACAATATTTTATTTTTCATATTTATTCTATTAATCAATGACATTTAAGATTATAACTTGGTATTGACGTACAACACACATATTAAAATATCATAATATCAAATAAATTAAACAATGATAGGTAAGTTTAGTAAATGCAAGTATTAAAATTACAAAAACTATTAAAATAAATAAATTATTTTAATAATCGGCAGTTAATGTAATCAGTTTTGTTTTTTTTGATGTATCAAATAGTTAAACAATAAAATCAATACTTTAAATAAATAACAATTTCAGTCTCTTGAATGTTAAGTTTAAAAAATCTTAGCTAGTAAAACTATTAAAATAAATGTAATATTAAAAATTGTCTATTATAATAGTTTTAATTAATACCTAGATATCTGATATTTTTTTTTTTTTTTTAACGTTTATTTAAATATACACAATCTGTAAATGTTGTTTTACAATAAGTGCATGTGATGGAGGTGATATGGCTTTTGAGAGGCTGGAAATAAGAAACCGCCCATTGGAGGCACTTAAGGTTAGGATTTTAGGCTAGAATTTTAGTTTGCTAGTAGGAGAGGGCGTGATTACAAATTAAGGGGAGATAGAGGTATAAACAATTTTAGATTAGTAGGTGACGACACCAGGTACGTTTTAGACGCCTTCTGGGGTCACCATGAATAGAGTTGGTAGATAATTCGGAAATTAGGGGATTACGATGGCTGTGGAACTTGGAGTGTGTGCGTTTGTAGAAAGTTTTTGCGACGTTTTGGACTGTTGGAATAGCTAGATCTTTATGTAGAGTGTCGTTAGATACATAGTAGGGAGCTTTGGTTATTTGACGGAGACATTTAGATTGGAAGATTTGAATTTTGTTTAAGTTGGACTTTTTGGCTGCACCCCAGAGTTGGATACCGTATGTCCAGATTGGTTTGAGTAGGAGTTTGTATAATAATAGCTTGTTTTTTAAGTTAACATGTTGTGATGTGAGGAGATAACGTAATTGCCGGGAGCGATTATTTAAGGCAAGTCTTTTGTTGTGGGTGTGAGTTGCCCAAGTTAACCTACGGTCTAAATGTAGACCTAGGTATATCTGATAAATGATGATTAATATTTTGACACATTATGTGAATATACTGCAAAAACGTTTTATATGAAACTACTAGTTAACTGCGCAGAATATGTACTGGTAAATCTCTATTGTACATACTCTTTTATTTTTTTTTTGTCCTACTAAATGCTATATTTTTCTCTAGTACTGGACAATATGTTAGTCGTTAAGTCATAGTCTAATGCCTTTCTAAAATATTTTTAGTGGATTTAATGTATTTTATCAAAATAAATATAAAATTAAAATTATCCAGCGACCCCAATTATTAAATGACCTCAATTTATAAAATTTAACGTTTATTTCTTGTTTTACTAAAAGGGCAGAATAATAATTATTGATAAAAACATTAAAGATTATTTTTATTACAAGCTATACATAATTATTAGGTTTTTTCTGTTTCAGATTTTTAGAATAAAGAAAATATATTTAAGACATCAAATATAATGAATTTTAATATTTCTAGAAGTGGCTCATTCCATACAATAGCTTCATAAGAACAACAATAAATTATAACGACTGATCAATGATTTAAAAAAAAATCAACAGTTTATTCGATTACTGTTTAAAGCAGTAATATACCTATTGCGTACTTAAAATTCTCGTTTTAATTTCCAACAGCAAGACAAATAATACATTTTTTTTCGTTAAATCAATGAAATAAAAATATGCATACAGTGTAATTTAAAATATGTTAATGGATTTCATATAGGATCGATTGAAAACTATATAAATATCATATTTTATAGAAATCACTTTAACCATTAATACTTATTTTAAGATTAAGTTATACAATTTAAATACGCTTATTCAATATTAACAGTTAAATTTACTATTTTTTAATATTATTTCTGTATTATTTTTTTTTTCAATTTAGCACAATATTCTTCAATAAAAATATATTGTAAACTATTGGTTAGTTTTAAAAATCCAAGCCGTTTCGCATAAAATTTCTCACATACAAAGAACCTAATTTTGTAGCAATTTACGATAAGACAGATTATGGTTTCAATATCTTAAAAATTTTATTTTCTTGTCGAAAACAGTATAATATTATGAGTTATAAAAGCGTTCTAGAACATAATTTCATAGAATTTTTTTAAGGAAAAAATATAACCGTACATTTTTGGTTCGTATTTATTACAAATTTAAGTATAAAATAATCTTATAGATTTTATCACATAGAATTACGTTAATAGCGCAATAGATATATGTTTTATTTTAGCTCCCAGAACACCTACCCCATTATTTGTTACCAAAAACAAATCTACTCGTGTATAGTACGTATAATCAATTTTCTGATAAGTGCTATAAGAACTCAGAGAACTAAACACTAATCGTACCTATAAATTAAGTTTCAATGATACGAAACCCGATAATTTTTTAATAAGTATATAAACAATATAAATACACTATATACATATATATATATATATATTAGTGTATATGTATTTGTATGTATATAAGTGTCGAAAGTGTTTGAACATAGAAACACTTAGAAACTTATCTTCAATATCTTAAATTTATAATTATATACCTAACACAAAAAAAATTAAACTGAATCATAAACTAATAACTCATTAATGAGACATATAATAATTAATTAACAAATTGATTAATTATTAAAATGCCTGTGAAAATTAGTAAAATATTTTTTACAATATGATAAGATTTATTAAGTAAAAATTCCTTGCAATTAAAATTGACGTTTTTATTACATAAAAATAATAATATTTAAAAGTTTTCAAATATATATAAAAAACATTAAAATTCAAATTCAAAATTAGTCTATAATTTAAATAAACATCATACTAAAATATAATTATTAAAATATATATATATTATATTAAAATATGAGAATATTGTTTAACATCATATTATAATAAACAATATTCCCAAATTGTTTTCTAACTCATCATACATTTAGCAATAGGTACTTATTTTATTATAGCGCAACAACAACTAGGTATATATTTCTGCATTTTATTTTGAGCACAAAAAAGTGAAAGCAAATTTCGAGTTGAAAAATGTCTGAATGATATGTACTTATATAATTGCTGAACTAATTTTTTAGTGGTAAAAAAATGAATAAATGTGATTTTTTTTTTGTTTATTAATTTTCCAAAATTATTTCATTTGTAAGCGATTGTTCAAACTACAAACATTTTATTAAACTTAATATCAGAAAAGATTTTGAATAAAATGTTTTAAGTTCTTAGGTATATGTTTATATATAAACGATGTATCCCCTTATCAAATCTTTTGAAGACGCATTCTTAGATTTAGAAATAAAGTAAGTACCATTATTTGTATCGCTAAGTATAATAGCCAATTATTATTTAACTAACGCTATTTTATATGTTCATAGTTTTTTTTTATACTTTTATCATACTAAAATCTTTCTGAAACCTGTCTTTTTTCAAATTATTTAACTATTCATAATAGCGTACTTACAGTAAATAAAATCTGTTTAACTTTCACTCTTACCACTCCATTCAAATAAAAAGGAATTTAAATGTGTTTAAAATAAACAATGAATAATTTTTAAAGTTTTGCAAATATCAGCAAGTCTTCTGATTTTTTTTCTATTATAAAAGAAAGAGCAATTACTAACTTCAAACGAAATATAGTGAATGGGTGCTTTAAATCCGAAAACAGTATTATACCTAATACGAATGTTTTGATCGTAAAGTTTGGTTTACGATCAAAACATTCGACTTTACGTCAAATCCACCGTCTAAATGACATAATATTCTCTGCGGTAGAAAATAAAAAATACTGCATTGGCCTTTTCTCAACGTTGCACAGGCGTTCGGTAAAGTATAGCATAATGGACTGCTTTTCAAATTAAAACAATTCATGCCAACACTTTTATATTTTTCCTCAAATCATAAATATATCAGAAAATTCAAGGTTAGGCATGGCAATTCTTTCTGTCCACTGTTTGACATCAAAGCAGGGTAGTGACCTCTCGCCTGGCTTATGCAACATCTTACGATAGACATCCCTAAGGCTAACAACACTCTACTAGCTACATTTTCCGATGATACTACTATCCTTTCAAGCAATAATGACATAGCAACGCAAGACCTTCAAGAACACTTAAATCTCATAGATTACTAGTCCAATAACTGGATGATCAGAATTAATGACAGCAAATTTTCTCAAGTCATTTTTGCTCTACACCCCAGTATTTACATAACCATTAAACTTAAAAATAAAAGCATACCTATCTTGAATGTAACTAAGTACCGAGGAATAATTTTAGACAAACGTTTTATTTAAAAACTCCATCTCCAAAATAAAAGGAAACTGGCCAATAGCAGACTACATCGCTTCCGACCCCTCTTTAAGTCTAAATTAAATCTAAAAACCAAAATAATTTTGTACAGTATAATGATCAGACCTGTCTGGTCATGTGGAATTCAGATTTAGGAGATGGCCATGCCTTCAAACATCGGTCCCATCAAGTATTTTCAGAATATAGCCCTACGCACTTTATCTGGTGCTCCGTGGTGCATGACAAATCTTTCACTCTAAGTAAAAAATGTCACAGATTACGCCAAAATTCACCATCTCCGATTTCACTCCAAACTCAACTCCAATACAAATCTCCTCATTAAAAACATGGCTTCTACGTATATCCCAGATGATTCTCCACGCAGACTTAAACGTAATTGGAATCGCGATTTACTTAAGTGATCATACATCCAACAAAAGTTCGTAGGTGTCACCAATGGGTGAATTCCTAAAAGTTGTTCTTAATTTTATGTCATGTTATATTTCATCGAAATTACTAAACGTGCTTGCTTGTACAAATTGTTTTATATTCAACGAAAAAAAAAGGTATTTCAAAAATACATTATTAAATAAAACTATGGAATAACTTGAAAATTATTTAACTGTGCTCTCGGTCAATAAAAAAGATTCAATAACACTCGAAAAGATTCTATTAAAAAACAAAAGTGGGAATTTTCATTATTATTATCCTTTGTGTTACATTTATTAACAGTAGACTAATGAACCATCATTATTATTGTAATAATGATCTGAGTTTTTAAATTGTATTTATTTCATTTTGTTATAGAATAAAGGTATAATGATATTCATAATGGGACGATAGGGTAGAGTGCAGAAAATTACAAGGGTAAAAAATAAATAGAGACAATAGTTTGCGAATGAACATTTTTTTAATCACCATTCATGGATTAAAATGTATATGATGTTACTTTGGTTATTCAGCAAAATATATAATATATAATGTATATTACGGTTTTCTTTAACCGCATGGTGCGCCCTACTCGCTCTTCGTCAGTTTGTACATCAGTCGCCTAGGCAGTGAAGATATCGATTCAACTTTAGTTTTTATGACCCACAATATAGTGCAATTCTTTCATTCATAACAGAAAAATTTCTATACTTACATCATTTCACGAACCATCCGGCTAGACAACTACCAAGAATTATGACGGTGACAAACCGTAAAAAACGAGATAATATCCGTAAGACAAGTTCGTCCATCACAAGCAATGTGATTAACAAGCCAAATGCCTCAGTGCACAATTTTTCCACATCGTCAGATTCGTACTAGTAGGTATACATATAGTTAATTTTTTTTATACCTATCTGCCAGCAAATAAAATAAAAAAATAAAAAAAACACATTTCAGTCTAGTATTTTTGAAAAAAATACTAAATTTAAGACATATCACACTGTTGCCGACGTGCTTAGTACATTATATGTATATGATACTATAAAGAAATAAATATCAAAAGTAGGTAAATTAAATCAGCTTAACACGGACGAAAATTAATAAATACAATTTATTATTCACAAATAATAATTATTTTAGTATAATTAGAATTTTATCATTTATTTGATTCGCTATTGATTATGGTATGATTTTAATTTCATATTATATTAATAATTATTAATCATTTATTTTAATTTTATATTCTATAAATAATTCTATAAAATATGACCTTTTTTTTTTTATAGCACTAATAATTTTGATGAAGATTATAGTCTCATGACATTAACAACTCCAGATAATTCTACTGCTTCATGGCTAGATGTAAGATTTAATGACTATATATATATATCATAATAAAACATTTTTATATTTTATGATGTATATGATTTTAATTTATTTATTTATTTTAAATTATAAATGTATTCTCATAGGCTGACGATAGCTACCAGGTCGCTGATTTTCTAGATGAAGCGACACGTATACTACACAATGAAGAGGACTTTTCTGATATATGTCACAACCAGTTACGTTTTGAGTATGAACAATGGAAAAGAATTCCTCATTTAAGGTTATTACTTCTAAAAAAAAAAAAATCGATTTTTATAAGAGAAATGATTTATAAATTATTTTGTTACAAAAATGCACTTAAGACGTATATATATATATATAACTGAACATTTCAAATTCAAAACAAATAGTTTTCACTATAATTTGTTGTTAAGATTTAAAAGAACTTTGGTATTAGTTTCTTTTTAATCAAAAAATAATGATAATGAGCTCAAGATAGTATTGCCATAGTTGAAATAAAAAAATGCAAATGAATAAATACATTTATATACTTACTAAATATACTAATTAATTATTTCATTAATGATTTACAATAACAAGGTGATTAAGATTTTCTAGAATAGAGTTCTCCGATCTTGAAGGTTTTGTATGCATAGGTATGATATATATTATATCATTGTTACATTTATCATACAATTACGAAGAACAATGAGTATAATATGTAATAAAAGTATTTACAACCAAAAAATAATTATTTTATTTGTAGTATTACTAAATATGATAGGTAGACACAAATAAGTAATTAATGGTTAAATAAATACAAGTAATATTTGGAACGTGTATCAAATATCACAGATTTCAAGGATATCATAGTAGATACCAACTACCTAATATTAATATTAAATCTAGATAAAAAATGTCGTACATTCAATAAAAGTTAATTAGTAAATCTCTTAATTTGAAACTATCTTATTTATTGTATTTAACGATGTCCAGCTAGAGTTACATTTATTTTTTATTTGTTTTAAATATAAACGGGTGAAAACCCTTTACCATAATAACGATATATCTACTATACCTTAATTTACAAGTAACTGAAAAAATATAATTGAAGTTGTATGAATTTCTTATAGGATTTTGATTACATTTTATTAAATTTCTACAATCGTAATTCTTAATTAACTTATGTACATAATAATAGAGCTGATATTAAATTATTAATCAATATATAAATAATTTTAAATAATTTACTAAACAGAATAAATAATATTTAACATTTAAATCGAATAAATCATAACATTGACAATAACTCACAAACATACATTTTAAGTTCTTAAAACAATTAAAGTATTTATGTACGAATTATGATAATAAATTAATGCATTTGAGAACAAATCACTGTTTAAATTATTTATAGACTACATTAATCTATTTATAGGAGCATTTTGACCAAAGTTCAAACGCTGAAAATAAATCTTGAAAATGATTTACTTGTCTTGTTCCTCAATAATAAATAGTTAATATATCAACAAGTTAATTTAAAAGCAGAACATAGATCTAATATTATGCAGGTTTCAACAATTAAATTATTTAAATTTATTTAAATTTAATGTAAAATATCTCACCTATTGTTATGCAACACAAATAATTATTAACCACTGTATTTTCACAAAAAATACATTAAAAATACATAAATTATCAAACTATAATATCTTTTGGATAAAAATAATAAAATTGTTTTGCTGATCAATTATGTTTATTAAATCGAATGAAACAAGAATATATATTTAACATATTAATTATAATTTATATTTTACTTAGGTATAAACTACAAATAAGATAGGTACGTATAAATTATTTGTTTCATTAATTTAATACTTAGAATTTTAAGTTAAAATTAAGATAAAATCATTTATATATATAAAGAATTTTTAAATTTTCACAACTCTTGATAAACTAATTCTATTAAATTATAAAATTATGAAAGAAGTAAATTAATATTATTATGATAGCTAATTTAAATAGAATTATCGTATAATTTAAAATTTATAATATTTTTAAACTATAATCAAATTTTAGCTTATGTATTACAGTTTAAATACAGCATTAAAAATAACTAAACTAATACCATTTTTATGGTTTTAAACATTATTGGCTGTAAAAATAAGATATAAATTCTACATATCACATAATTTATTTTTTTTGCAATATATTTTAACAAAAAAATATTACGATAGATATTTAAAAAAATTGAATCATTTTTCGTATGGTATAGTGTTGTGTAATTACGAGTCCTTTGTACACTCACATATTAATTTATATATTAGTTACAAAATTGACTTCGAAATAATAATTTTACAAGTATCACGTATTTTAAATTATTATTGTATTTAGGTTTGATTAAACTATATATAGTATTTATTTTTAAGCTAAATCCCACGTTTGTGACTCATAAAATGTGTTTGGTTAAAAAGAAACTTTTTATCTCTTTGAGTGATTATTGATGATTTCTAATGTATTTTTTGTAAAACTACTAGCTGAATTAACCGGCGTTGCTCAAAAGAATAATTTTAATTATTCAACTCCTTTGAGGTGTAACTCCTTATGAAAGCAATGTCTTATAATCGCCCAAAATGATGTTTAAAATTAGGTGGTATAAAACACAGAATACTTCAGAAAAATAAAAAAATATCTGTATACGTTCAATTCTTTTTCTTCGAGTGCTTACTGGTCTACTGTGTTTATTAAAACGTAAATAAACACTAAATTAAAAATAATAGTAATTAACTACGAATGATAATACATTTATATAAAAGTTTATAAACAATGAATAGTATAAAAGAGTAATACTTATAATTATCAAAAAGATTATATATTTAACAGATAATCTAAGACGCAGTCGATTATCTGTCAGAATTCCTGGATTATTACGCTTATAAGTTTGCGGTACTATACAGTTTCCAGTGGGATTGATTTGATACGATGCTGCTGCGATTCTGTGAACTTCTTCGTACTTTTTTTGATAGGTTGCTGACGTTGCTCTGTTCATTTCGATGTGGTTCTTTTTGTATTTTTTCACTGCTATTACAGAATTATTACAGAGTTCTGTGTTCAGGATTAGTTTGTACTTTTTTTTTAGCTTGTTTTGTTTAATCTTTTCTTATTCTATCTGTACACCTAGAACGGTGCTTTTTTAACTGATGTTATTGTAGTAAAATTTCATGAAACACTAATATTCAAAATAGGTAAATATACATCAAAATTTCCACTACCTGGTTTTCTTTTTAAGGAAAATGCTTCTGTACTGAATCTTACATAAAGATTTTTGTTGTAAAATTGAATAAATCCTTCACGTTGCAACCAATTCGCAATAGATTGATTGAATTGACATTTCACACATTCATAATCTATAAAAGATAGGAAGTTGTCACCATTTAAATTGTAAGTCATGAGCGTATTTATTCCAGTAATGATGTGAAACAATTGTATTTAGTATCTTCTGGGACCTTTCTTGAAAAAAATGGTAAGTTCGATTCAGTTTAAGAAAAATTTCATTAGTTCACATTTCACCAAATGAATAGGTAGTTCAAATTAATTATTTTTTAGTTTATACAGTTCACTAGTTTCTAACGATTCACATGGTTTATTTTGTAAACGAAATACTTCTCTTATTACTCTACTAGTAGGTTCTACTATGAGTACATATAAACGGTATACATCGTTTTTATAGTTGTTTATAGATGTCAATGAGTTTTACAGTTAGTAAATTAAAATATATATTATCAATAATTACTTCTTGGAGTATTTATATAATAGTAACACTAATATAATAAATATTTTTGAAGCAAACCTCACAAACCGTTGTTTTGGAATTTTTAATGACAAACTAAGTGGTAAATTATAAAAATATAATATAAAGTTCACGAACTACTTTACAGTTTACAGTTAACACAATGCTACTAGTTTATTTTTCGAACTGTGAACTGTTATAGGTATTGAATCAGTTCAAAATAGTTCACCAAAATGAACAGTTCTTTTGAACTTCTTGTTCACGAACTTAACATCTCTACTTTCTTGGTCATTCAATAAATTATATAATATTTGTCGAAAAAGACAGATACCATTTCCAATGATTAGAACAACTATTTAAGATATTAACAGGCCATTTAAAACAATCTCTTCGATCAACATTTCAAATTATTTTTTATACTTCTATGAATCTAATTACACAATCAGTATTCAATTTTTAAAGTTTCTTATCTTATTTGTACGCCTAACACGACGTTTATTATTTTTTATCTATGGTCAATGGTACTATAGTAGAATTTTGAAATATACATCGAAATGGCCACTGTTAATTAATTAATATTATTTCATTACTTTTATAATCAAAAGTAAAATATTTTTTAGTGCTTTTATTGCTTTTTTTATATTTTTAATACCCGTCGCATGTCATAAAGCTGCAAGACGGCAACTAAAAAGAAAAAACCTAAAAAAAATTCCATTATTTCAATTTTAGTTTTTGACCATTTCAATCATTTAAAATCATAATAATAAAAAATCCTATCTTATTGCACGCTTAAATATTAATTTAAATAAATCCTGAACATTTTAAGTCACTGGCTATCATAGCATCAAGCTGTGCGCTGATTATAAATCATTCAGGATTTTTCTTTTTTATGTATATAAAAAGATGTGTGTCATAATGAAATATAAAATATAATTCGAAAAAATATTTGGAATAATTCTGTGAAAAGAAATTGGAAAAAAGATCAATAGTTTCGTTAGAAAATTAGAACTTATAAAAGGCCAGCTCTTTTATACAAGTATATAAGAATAGTCAAAATAGTTAATACTTGTATGATTTCTTCGAGAATACGTATCAAAATTGTTTGTATTAACAGAATTTGTATTTTGAACAAAAATGAATTTAAACATTTACATTTCTTAATAAATTTTTTTTAAATACTATGGTTTAATAATATATTGGACGTATTTATATATTAAATTATCTTATTAACTAATTACAAAATAAAAAGAGTTTTTTATATTTATTCTACTAAAATTTTTAAGTTGAACTATTAACATAACGATTAAATACTTTAAGTTGGATATCTTTGTTGATTTTATTTTTTTTTCACTTTTAACTTGATAAAATGTTGAACCTTACTTTCATCTCGCGTTAATACGTTGTTATAAAGCTAGTTTCACTCTGGTAATTGACTTAGTACAATTTTGTTGATTTTCAATTCATGAATCAAAACTTATCATATAATTTTCAGTTTTAAGGTATCGTAATAATATCTATCATAGAATCAAGATTAGTTATGATTTAAAATGGTCACTCAACACCAGTAAGTTTTTGGTAAATATATTTTATCCAATTATTTAATAACTAAATTTAAAAATTCTAAAATTTATTCAATTATTCCGATGAAAACACTTTATATATTTACGAGGTGTACTATATCTTATCTATTATCGACGAGGTGTTGAGAATTTACCCATATCGAAGAAAAATAAAGTTAATTCTCAATTACGTTATTCAAACTACGAGTTCATATTTTCTTTTTGTAATGCACGACAGTCCTTTGAAATCGTATACTTCAGTTTTATCTGCCATTTCTATCATGTCTAACATATCTCAAGATCAAAAAAATTATCGACCCTAATTTTGTCAAAATTCTTAAGAACGTACAGGAAATGGCTCAGAGTCCATTAAAATATTATATAACTTTTGATGAAACTTAATTTAACAATTATGACATAAAAACTAAATGACATTCATCAAACTGTAAATTAGTAACATCACCGAGACCAAAAAAAACTCGATAAATTCGTTCCAATATGAAAACTACACCAATTACTTTTAATAATATTAAATACCTTATTTATTATAAATGTGTTCCTACTGGTCAAACAATTAATCAGACCTACTACAAAAATGCTTTAATTAAGTTGCAAGAAGTAATTAAAAAGCAACAGTTCCGTACTCGATCGTAATTGTATCATGAGTAACGCCCCAGCTCATTATAATTTATCAATCCGTGAGTTTCTAACTGATAATCAAATTCCAGTTGTAAAGTGCGGATTAAGTGCGGGTGGATGAAATGGAGAGAAGCATCGGGCGTGTTATGCGATAAGAGAATTCCAATGAGGCTGAAAGGTAAATTTTATAAAAGTGTAATGAGACCAACTATGCTTTATGGTTCAGAGTGTTGGGCGGTTAACAGGAGAATAGAACAAAGTATGAGTGTCGCGGAAATGAGAATGCTTAGATGGTTGAGTGGAGTGACAAGAGAAGATAGAATAAGGAATGAATACGTGAGAGGTAGTGTTGGTATAGCGCCAATTGTGGACAAGATGAGAGAAAATATGCTGAGATGGTTTGGGCATGTGATGAGGCGAAAGGAAACGAATGCAGTAAGAGTGGTTATGAAGATGGACGTTGAAGGGAAAAGAGGAAGAGGAAGACCAAAAAAGAGATGGTTGGAGACTTTGGAGAATGATATGAAGACTGTCGGTGTGTGCAGAGGAGATGTGATTGACCGAGTAAAGTGGAGGTGTAGGACAAGGGTGGCCGACCCCAAATAGTTGGGAGGAAGGCGAGACAAAAGAAGAAGAAGAAGAAGAATCAAATTCCAGTTGTAACTTATTACCATTACATACTGGACTTTGCCTCTTGAAACTTTTTTTTTTTTTTTTTTTGTTCCCAAAATTAAAACTTATCTCAAAGGACAATAATATTGAAACAATAAAAACAAATATGATGAATCAACTCTAACAACTTATAGTCAAAAACTTATTTACCAACATTATTTCAAAAAGTTGCAAGAGTAATAGAATTAGTGCATTACACTTGGTGGTGAATAATTTTAAAGGGAATTAATATTTTAAGAAGTATTTCTTAATTTAAATTTTAAAAGAAAAAAATATCCCGGTATTTTTTTTATTATACTTAATTTAATAAGTAATATTAATAAAAGCTTTGCTGCGTGATAATTTTGGAATTTTGCAATTCTTTACAATAGCTTTTCAGTTTTTTTTTTTTACTATTATTTGAAGTATATTCCTTTATCAATATAAATTGAATATACTCATAAAAATGTTTTAGTTAATAACGTATAATACTATAAATGTGTTTATTATAAAACAGCTAATCATTTCAATGTTGTGTTTTATTTTATTTCTAAAAGCTTTGTTTACTGAGTTATTTAATTATATCTACAACAATCATCTACTTTGTTCTTAAAGTAATTATATATATATATATATATATCTCCAAATTATTTCAGATACAGCTTAACAATATTGCAATAATAACTTTTATAATTACGTTCAACGACTTATGAAATGTATAAAATTAAAAGTCTATCTATATAGTAATCGTACACATACAAAAAATTAATTAATCTTTACATGTATAATAAACACATGAAATAATTATTTATTTCCATTACAAACTTATTAAGGTTGAATGTTATAAGTGAATTTTATTTTACTTTTATGTTTAATGTTTAGAATTAAAATGAATACACTATAATAAAGTTTCCATTATTCTCAATAACTAATATACGAGTACACATAATATTTATATAATGTAATATCACATTAGCAACTTTATAATTATCAGTTATTTTTAATTTAAATTTTTATGAAAATATTTAAAAAATGGATGATTTCCATAAACAATACGAATATATAATTCAATACTATTGTTATATTATGTTTTTTTTCAGTGTGACGAATTTATTATTTTTCACTTCAACAACACTTATAGTTGAATAATATATTTTAATTCTCCACAAACTTACATCAAATTTTCGTTTTAATGTCTAATAGTACAAAATAATTTATTATTATTACATTATTGTATTGTATTATTTAATCATGAAATTACATGTTTGATCAACCATTTTTCTGGAAATGATTTTCTCCTGCGAACGTTTGAACATGGGATTTAACCTTCATTTGCCATATGCAAATAAATAATTCGGTCTTAACCTTCCCCGTTTTGCAACAAACCTAATTATATCTTAGTTTATGAAAACAACATTATTCTTCGAAACTGCCCTTTTTTATCACTAACAAGCCAATAATCTTTAAACCAGGGGTTCCCAAACTGTGGGTCGCGACCCAAAATTGGGTCGCGATTATATTTTTGGTGGGTCGCGCTATATTTTTATATTAAAAATAAATATATATTTTTTGTTGTAAGCAACTGATTCACTAAAAAAATAGGTTATTCATTGATATTGTGGGTCGCCAAATTTTAAAAAATTCCCAAAATGGGTCGTACAATAAAAAGTTTGGGAACCTCTGCTTTAAACCATCTCCTTGCATTAAAAAGCAATAATTCTTTACCTCTGTATAATAAAAAACTTAAATCCTACTATGAAAACCCAAATCGTCTTCTATATTAACGTTGTTTTTTTCTATATTATTATGTAGTTATTTATTGCTTTATAAATGTATTTATATTTAATTAATTGAATTTCAATGAAAATAATTAATTATGTATTTAAAATTTACATTTTTTTCCTTATAATTTTATGAATTATAATAAATAGAATAATTAATGAATAATTTTCAATACCTATTAAATCTAATCAATTTTTATCATTATAAAATGATATTTAAAAACGTTTGTTACAAATATAATGTTACAATACGTAACTATTTAGAGTGCTACTATTACTACTATATAGTACATTATCGTAGAACAGATTATTCAGTTACAAAATTACAACCCATTTTTTTAAATATATCAGTTTATTATTATATGTATTATAAATTAAATGTGTTTAAAAAATTAGATTTAGGTAAAAAGTATATAAACTCCCAAGATCTTTTTACCTAAAATATAAAATTCTACTATAGGTTATACATTGAAGATAAAATGTAAACAAAAAACTCATTAATCTTAAGAAATGATCACTGTGCACATAAATATATATATATATATTAGCTAATTTTATAAAAAGGTAAGTAAAATTAAAAATTAACCAATATATTTCTTCAACTTAGTCAAATAAAAAAATGTATAGATAAAAAAATTAACTTAATTAAAAAATAAAAAATTGTATACGCTCCCATCGGTAATAGCGTTTCCATAAATGATATAAATTTGGATATTTCTAAGCTCTGAGTTACTCACACATTTAGGAAACTGCATTGAGTATCTGATCAAATCTTCCATGATTTATCAAATGGGTAACTAAAGTTAAAATAATATATATATATATATATATATATATATATATATAATTCAATTTTAATTATTTTATCAACTATTATTTTACAAACTATTATAATAATATTTCTCAGATAAACATTATATAAACAATTATATGGAGCAGTGGTTTCCAAATTTGGGATAATTTCCCCCTAAGAAGTAAAATAAGTTTTTTTTTTGTGTAGACTAGACTAATTTTAATTTTGTATGTACTATATACCTATTATTATAATTATTAATATAATTTTATTACCTTCAAAAAATATTTAAAATGTGTACTCTCAATTATTCATGGTCTTCTATGAAACAAACCATTATCATATGCACAAACAAAAAATATAAAAATCTTTTACATAGTACATAAATACATCATTACAGTTTTATGAATTGCTCTAATTGGAATGCAGTAACTGATAATCCTATAATAAGTTTTATATGTTATGTTGTGCACACGTGCTTTTTTAGTGGGAAGGGATATTTGCTAATATCTTACCCGATTTATGGGTAATAGTCCCAAAAAGGTTGACAACTGCTGATATGAAGAATTAGTTTATATTAAAGTTAAAGTTAATTATTTTCCTTTTGTATAAAATTAACTTAAAGTTAGCACGTTATATATATAAAAAAAATAACTTATTAAATTAAAAGCTAGTTTAAAAATAAAGTAACGAATGATGTATTTAGTTAATATTAACTTAATGTTAATTTATTAGTTCTCAGTCTTGTATATGAGCATCATTGAGAATCATAAATCGTAACAAAATATTATATTTTGCAGAATAATTGGAAAACGAATTGATCACACGAATGAAAACATGCAGGAAAATCATCAGCAAAGTTGTCAGATTAACAATAGACAGACCACCGTCAACAATAGAGATCTGGACTTATTACGTGACCAAGTAATAAAGATCATGACTGAAACTTTATGGCAACGGGTATTAGACAAAACTAGCATCAAAAGTGTAGGTCAAAAGCAATCTTTATTAGAATCTCAACAACATTCTTCTGGTCGAATAGAGTCTGCATTAACTGTTTCATCAATATTGCCGACTATGTTTAAAGCCCGTCCACATTTAGAAACTGTTAATCAAAATGGATCTTTGTGCCGTGGACAAAGGTAATAATTGTAATGCATAATTAATCGTTTTAAAAATATTCTAAAGTAATCAAACGATTACTTTATATCATTAGTATTTTTTTTCACAAAATCTTTAAAAAATTATATTTTCATTATAAAAATAATAATCCGTTAAGTGCATTTTATTCCAAACGTATTTAACATTATTTATTATTCTTGTCGAAATAAACCTTTTGAACGTTCAATGTGCATTAATCTTCTAATGATTATGTTTATAAATTTATTATGGATATTTTATAATCATATACATATAATCTGTGGTATTTATAATATCTGCACTAGTACAGCTTCGAAAAATGCATATGAATAAAAAATAAATAAATCATTTGTCACTCAACTTGAAATCTAAAAAATCGTATTTTCCAATAAAAATCGTACAGCGTATATGAATCGTTGTGAAAAATGTAGATATATATTTTTTTAAGAATTTAATTTATGAGTTGAGTTTATGCTAATTTTTATAGCATACATTACTCATTTATAACTTTATTTAGTTAGTAATAATTTGAAAGCGGCATTGTTTTGAAAATCTTAATTTTCAGTAATACAAAGCACAATTTAAAACCATGGTCGAAAAGCAACGTAAATATCTTACCACCTATAGACAGCCATCAAAAGGTAAGTGATATTTATCATAATATGAATCTATAAATAACAATTTTCATATTCATAAAAAATTAAAAATATATTAATTTTTTTCTCTTAATATTTCCGACAATTCGTTCTGTTTTTATAATAATAATTAAATACAACTAAGTGAAGCAACTTACATTCATATAGCTTTTGAAAATATAAATAATCGTTTATTTATTCAAATCTAAAATAAATTGTTGATAACCCGAAGGTTAAGTACCTCTTTAACATGCGTGACGCACACGAACCAGTTTTTGACATAACCAAGTCCACGAATATACACAAATTTGTTTTAGTTAATACAGTTAAACAGAGTTACTGTAACTGAACTACTAAGCCCAGTGCTTAAGCTATGAAATAGACTATTGGTACCACCCGTTACAACTGAATAATATTGTTAACAACGTTAAATTAGTTACCCAAATAACGTTTCACGTAAATCGAGTGTTTTACCGTGCTGCTGTAAACAATATGTAAGTAATCTATACCTACAATTTCTATGAGATAATGCGGTTGGTCAAAATCAATAAATAAATATAATATTACCATTGATTATAAAATAATTATTATTCTATAACCAATGATATGACGTCCTAACATGAGATAAAATCGAATTAGGAGTGTAGCTGTGGAAACGAGAAAAATTACCCAAAGATACATATAAAGATTGTATGTAAAATGTAAAGTAGCATTAGATGAGTATAGGTAATACTTTTTGAAATTACATCATGAATATGTACCATCATGTATCCGAACAGAAAATCATAAAATATCAATAATTGTATAGACAATATAATGGTACTGTAGCTTAAAAACGCACGCTCCCTTAAATCCTTATTGTTCTGACACTATTATCGCACACCGATATTTCACACGTTTTTATTTATTATTATTACCGTAACAAGATTATTAATATTTCATCGAAAGCATACCGAACCGTTATAAATTTGATCGAATTGTTTAAAAATAATTACTTACGAAGTTTTCAAATTATATTATCATTGTAGCACGTATTGTAGCATATGAAAATAAACGATTCCCATCACTCCGATTCAATCACAAAATATACCGAATCTGATGGGCGTATTGCATGTAAGATTACATTTGTTTTCTCACCATCTATAAATTAGAACTAGCTGGATGAAGTATTGATCAGTCATATTTTAATTATAAGCCGAGGTATAATATATGTAGTGACATTTTATGCATGTAAAATACCTGCCCACTTTCATTTATAACAGTAAAACAATCTCCTACCTATATATATATATATATATACACATGAAGGTGCATATTCGTATTTGCATTTAACCTTGCACCGTCACTATTCTGCGAGTGTATTTCAAGAGACAATAAATACAATAAAAATATAATTTAATATTTATCTTACGTCATTCATTTCAATCAAAATCTATATGTTGTATTTATCAATTAATATACGTCACATGTATATTGTAAATTTTATTGGTTTTCTATTGTTTTGGATGACTCTAAGAAAAAAATGTCATATCGTTTACCGATTACGCGTCAAACTACAAACTTCTTTCGCATACGTGCTACAGAATTGAAGCATTAAAAATATGTTACACACATTTTTGAAGAGCGCAATCGCTATAGTGACATAAATTATTACAAACGAAGAATAAATAAATTATGTTCCGCGGTTATCGGGTGTTCGTATGCCCTCGTATGTAGTGCATATGTAGTGCACGTAAAGTGCACTCGTAGGCGCAAATATTGGGGGCACCGAAATTGCTGAAAATAAAATTGATAGTATTTCAATTTAATTATTATAGATTGGTCTAAAAAATAAAATTATTGTTATTATTACTGACACGTTATTGTTCGCAGAAAGCGGCAAACAAGACAAAACGATGGTTTTCGGCTGTCAGCACGTCCGGTAGAAACCACGCGTTGTCGAGACCAGTGACTTCGATAACCACTCACGTGGACAACACAGCGGTAAACTCGCATACGATCCGCGGAAACGACCGTGTTATTATTATTATTATTATTATTATTATTATTATTATTATTATTATTATTATTATTGTTATTATTATTATTATTATTGTTTTAAACTTTATATACTATAGCGTGATATCGTGTTTACATCTTTATATGTACATACATTCGTCTGATATACGTCTGCGACTTACGGGAGATATTTGGCGTTACGTTTGGTGGGATATTCGTAGATGCATCGAAACGTTTCCATATCATATCTTCCGTCCCTTTGACCTATTTCTGAGAATTTATGCTCTATTCATCGTATTTCTGTCATGCTGTAAATTCCCGTGGAAGTTTTTCAAGGGTAACATATTTATAATAATTATCTAATCGCGTTAAATCACGTAATCGTAACAAAAATTTAACAATAGTACAATTCACAAACGGCTTTCGATAGTGTAAAAAAAATCTATCTAACTACAAACGTATTCATTTGCTGTAAACTAATGGGTGGTAAAATTTACAGACGACTGCAAATTTCATACGTGAATTGATATTACATTTTTTTTTTTCAAACACCGCCACCGATTAAAATATCCTAAATATTTACCTCGCTGAATGAACAACGAAATAATCAAAATTATGTTTACATTTTAAATACCACGTCATTATGTAACGCATAAATATGATATAATCAATCGCCTATCGCATAATGTACGGTTATCATTTTCTTTTTGACAGATAAACGTGTGTTTTGACATATCGATCGATGGTAAAAGCATCAAGAGCATAAGGAAAAAAGGATACTTTCCGCCGTCGTAGTACTATGTCGTTAGTTGAGCAAGCGGTCGTGAGTGTAGTAGCAGCGGCGGTGAATCTGTACAATAGTGTTTCCGACGTGTATTTCTAATGGGGGTGGGGTGAGGGGAATTAAAAAGTTGTTTTTCAAAAATAAAATTCATAATTATATACTATATCACACTCGGAGCGTGCACGCGTATTATAATCCACCGATACCCAATAACAATCTTTCGGCTTGTCTATGCCACCGTAATACATGACATACGTAATATTTACTACAGCGGTCGACCACAGTTTTAAGTACTTATTTAATTTTTCTACTAGGAAACGAAGGCAGCAGCCGCCGCTACCGTCACTGTATCCTAAGATTTATATTTTTACTTCTTCCCCTCCCCCGCTACCACCACCACCAACACCACCACCGTCGAACAACCACGCGCGATTGTGAACGATTTATTTTTTTATTTTTATTTATACATTTTTACACACATCCGCCGTGTACGCACACACACGCGCGCACCCGCCATAAGGTCAGTACGACCGAAGGTGAGTCGGTTTGGCAGTCAAATTTCATCGCGCGGTATACATATACATATACTTGCCGTACATGCGCGTGAGATAATAATATTATGTTTTACGTCCGTACGCAAGTCCGTGCGATCTTTTAGGCATCAGTTGTCCGAAAGACGCTACGACGCGTGAATCCCTTACACACACACATCGCGGCCTCACACAAATCTTACGGTTGAACAAGTCCAACGACCACGTAGTAATCGTAGCGTTTTCGTAAATCATTTTCGCGTTTTCCGCGACCTCTTCGTAACACGGCGACTGACGTAACCAAAACAGTGTCCGCACGAGTATAATAATCGCACGTGATATTCATCGTGGATTATCCTCCGTCCTGGGATTCCGGAGGGGGAGGTCCCATCACCAGGGATAACGTAGGTCCAGTGAGGGAACCAAACCCTATAACTCAAAGTCCGGTCCTCCGCTACTTCTGCTGCTACTACTGCTTCTTCAACGTGTACATGCATGCAACGGCCAAGGGATGTACTTCTCAAGGTCCTCCGACAATATGAATGGATACAGATACTCAAAAACAGCGTCGGTTCTCGGCAAGCTCGTCCACGTGATAAGGATTTTCGGTGTGTTTACGGCCATCGGTAAGGCATTTGATTTTGATTTTTTCCATCTATTTCTTGAGTACTTTCAGTACATACATTATCATCATAGATATTCTACATACACACACACAAAACTGTATATATATATATATATATATATACACGAACACATGCAGTGACCCGTTGATAGAGACATTATTCGCATCCTTAACACATCTATGTGTATTATACGTCCAGAACGTTCAATTAAAAGATACATTTATACGATGAAATCGAGATGGTTTTATTTTCAGAAGAACTGTACAACCCATATTTATTTCGACTAAACTGAAAACGTATTCTCGAAATACCAACAGAAATAATACTTATATACATATATATATACGAGTATATATATTCCGTAAAAATAAAAGCCTAAAATTCAATTAAGTTGTTGTCCTCCTGACGCACAATTAAGATGAAAAAAAGTGACTTTTAATCGAACGCCCACAAATCCTAATAACTGTTTCACCATTTCCTTTAAACCGAACTAAAACGCAAGTACCTAGATATACTCCAGAACTACACATTATGTATATACTAATTAACTATATATTATATTATTTTTCAGTCATGTTCGGGGTAGGTGTTGACATAGCGATACACCACTACACTTTTGGATTTTACATTATGTAAGTATACGTACATACACACACACACACATACATATCGTATTATACTCATTGGTATTATAATATATATTACTACTTACTTAAATATATATCATTATGGCATTCACCCGTCATGTGTTGATCAATCGTTATAAATAATAACGAACATTACAGTCGGATACCTATGATCTTCGTTTATATATATTTATATATATATATATATATATATATATATATATATATATATATATATTATATATATATATATATATATATGATTGTCGAACGGGCGTGTATTAAAATATGTGCGTTGTTGACTAATCGGACTTTCATAATAACAAAAAAAAACATCAATGCATGTAGAAGGTCATTTTACTATAAGCTTCTCAGTATTAATAGTTTTGTTATTTTTTCGCATTGAAAATAGTTACTACTACAGTCTTTATTGCCCATATACTCCAACTGATAGCGAAGATATGAATTATTAGTTTTTTTTTTTTTAAAAAAAAGCAGTCAAAACTGTTATTTGTGTTAAGGCTGCATCATATTATATAATATTTAAAACCTTTTATTTCTCAAATTGAACTAAAAAGAAGAAAAAATTGTATTTCATCTACCTTAACAATGTTGTAGTAAACAATGTATACTATATATCTCATAAATCATAATAAAATGTGCTATAGTTTTTTTCTACGCTATAATTAGATGCATGTATTTTATCCGAGAACGACGTTCTACAAACATACAGACCACGTATTAACTATTATTTGTATCTCTTTGCTACACATACTATATTCATTTAATATGTATTGCACGTATTCTGAATTATTAAATTATAATTACAACTTTTTTAATCAAATCAATTAAACACATACCAATATGTTAAGTTGATCTACTGTCGATTGTTAAATTCAGCACGCAACCAAATAATATTCACTGTTCATAGCGCATTACGGTGGATTTAATTTTATTATTGAAATATTTGGTAATCGAATAAGAGGTAGGTACTGTAATCGAATCTCAATTTAAAATTATACCATTCAATTATAATATGTCTACCGTCCAATGGCAGAGAGTTAATATTATAAGAACCATCCGCGTGATTTAATAAAAATGCATGGTACATACTTGAATTAAATGTTGGATTTTGTTATAAGTTATAGGTTAGGTAGTATTTACAAACAGTATTATTCTCGAATAAATGATGAAAAACAATGTCGACCAGACCAACCTGACGTGAACGCGTATATTTTCTATGATCAATATTTTATAGTTTTAATTACTGGTGGCCCCCTTAATGGAGTAAGAATATTAATGTTATATAAAAAAAAATCAATTGTACAATTTGCGTATCATTAAAAAAATATTAAGTTGTATATAATAAAGTATTATTTATAGTATTTATATAACATTGTAGTGTTAAAAATAATTACGCTAACTATGTAGTTAGTGTTTTTTAAATAAGGCAACCATTAAAATATTATAATATTTTGTTCTATTTATTGCTACTTTTTATAATTTTATGAGATGGCATTTTTGGTGGCCTTTCTGAAGAAATGCATCTGGACCCCTTTAAGTACCAAGCCGATACTGATGAGAAATATTGTATTTAATTTATTATAAGTACATGTGGTTTAAGAAAATTATACCGTTTTAACCGATTTTTCCGCTTGAAATTGTTCCCCGCAGGACTGACAAACATTATTATTTGTGCTAACATTTATCAGAGTTATAGACATATATCTCACATACATATTATTTATATTAACCATATATAGATACGTTTGTTAAGTTTTTTAAGGTAGCTCAATTCACCGGCCGGTAATTCTTATATCATTCGGTTCATATCATTACGTTCCGTAATATGTATATGAGTATCGGTGCAAGTCCATTAATCCTATTTAACGAAAGTAACAGAACGGGATTTACGGAGGTATTACGGAAAAAATTAGGTCAAAACCGTGAAGATGAGAAAAAAGTTATAGCGTTTTAAAACTAAAAAAAGAGTGTTGAAGGGAAATATTTTCCATCACTGAAAATATTTAAAAATATATAGATAATTAAAATCTGCCGAGCGCTAAAATGCATTAATGTATTAAACAATCTAAAAATTGTTATAAATTTCAAAAAAAAATAGATTCCATCACTCCGTTCAGAATCTAAAAAAAAAAAAATAGAAAATAATCGTGATAGAAATCAATGGTCGGATGAAATATTCTAAAATATTTAAACCAACATTATATTTTAGTATGTATCTATTTTATTTCATTTGTTTCCATAGTTTTTTATATTTTTTCTAAAGAACAAAATTGGTATAAGCGGATATGTTTGATAAAAACTAGAATTTGTAATTATTGAATTCCATCTAGGCAATGTTAGTTTTATTAATATTTAATCTTTAAACAGTTAAACGTTTCCTGCAATAGTAACATTTTTCATTTAAATTTAATTGAATACGTGTTTGTTTTTAATATCCAAGATTGAGTTTAGGGTTGATAAGAGATTATCAGGCTATATATATATTTACATATATGTATCAGATATTCAGCTTCCATAGGTATCTCTTTCACTAAAAAAAACTGGTCCAAATATGTTAACGTTTTAGTTTCACGTACCAATGTAAAATTCATTGTTATATGTGTTACTTCTATACATATTTTATTTATCTATAACAGATTGATCCCAATATCGCTTGTTTCTGGTTTTCGTTAGGTATTTACGAACTTTGTTATTTATATATTTTATAATAATAGACTAATTTTGCCGGTAATAAATAAATAAATGGTTTTTTTATATTTATATATTTTTGTTACATTTTGTATGTGCGAGGTATGTTTACATTTAATACATAAATACATATTTTTATTTTTTTCTACATGTTAGATTAGTTTTACGGTAAATAAATATGCCTCTCAAATGATATTTATATTCAGGTCATATGGGTGCATTAAGACTTATATACTTGAAGAGATTGAAATAACAAAAGGAAACTTGTGGTTTTCATTAAATTTTACAAAAAATATAATATAATCTCTAATATGTGACCATATATTATACATATGTATGTGTATATGTATAAGTACATATAGTATCCTAGAAAGGAATTTGTTCAAATAATGGAATTCGTGGAAACTATTCCCTTAAACTATTCGAAGTATACTTAACAGTTAAAACGGCGAGGATAAACTAAAATATTATTGCATACAATACAATATCTAGTACTAAGACAATCGCAACTTAATATTGATACAATCGAAGTAATTATTAAGTAATAATTATATTTATAATTTAATGAATAATTTTTCTTTTTGCAGGCTGATGTCGTTATTAGTATTCTTTTTGGAAATTACTTGGGCTATCACATTGTTCCTAAATGTTTGCATAAAGTAAGTACAGAAAACTTGTAATATTTTAAAACGTAAGAAATACTATATTGTTGATTACATAAGTAAATACTTATACTATAAGAATAACAACAGAATACAATACAAATCGACTAAAATTAGTAAACCAAAAATAATTTAAACGCAATTTATTATAATCGTAAAACAATAGATCATTTTTATTATTTTAGGATAATAATTAAAATAATAATTTTTCACTTGATGTTTAGGTAGGTAGTTTCAAGCTATACTAATGAATACTAAACACTGTCTTTTGAAACACGAAAACCTATAACACTGATACATTCTATTTAAATTTAAAAAATTAAATATAATTTTATTTTCCAATTTCATAACATATGTACATTTCTGCAAAATATTCAGTAAAAATATGCTTTTAAAATGAGTCTAAGACGTCAACGAAGACCTTTACATGATAAAACGTATGTCATGCAAATACTTTATGATAAATAAAATAATTATAAAATGAAAGTAAAGTAATACTCAAGTATCTAATAACCGAAAATATATCGCTCAAATTTAAACTACGCTTCTATGTCACATAATAATCCTGTTTTATAATTATGTTAGATGAAGGGTCAGTGTCTGCAATACAGGTAAATAATAAACGTAAACGTTGTATATAGTGGACAAAGGCGGTTTAATGTAAAGATAGTCAAAGGAATATGAAAGCCTGGCTTTGCCTGAGCTATTGTTCCGGAGCGATATCATAATATAAATGAGGTTCCTCAGGGTCGTATTTAAAGGTGGCTCATAGGACCCATGCCACCCCCATTCACTGTATTTTATACTTTTTTTTATTATTGAGAGTATTAATCTCTAGGTTTTCTTGCTTTTCACGCACGGTCACCACGGTCGCACGGAATATATCATGATATGATATCATTGATATTTGATACCACTGATTTATAATATTTTTGTTATGTCCCGACCCCTGTCCCTTAATTAACCTATAAATTCCCTTATGTACATCTTTATTACTGTCCCTACAATGCGTTTAAATGTATTATTACTTAAACATCCCCCTCTCTTTGAAATTTCCTGAGCATACAAACTGTATTTATTTTTTAAGGGTATTTGTATAATTATGTATTTAGTGTATTTTTGTACCCCCTCACTATTTCTTAATGTGCCCTTGCTAATTATACTTATTGATAATATTTTCTTCTCTACAATATGAAATAAAAGTTAATAACATTAGGACCACACCGAAAAAATAGCTTAAAAACCATCTTTAATAGTTGAAAAAGATAAAAAAATATATTAAATAATTATAGTTTACATATATACATATATACAGAGAAAACATGTGAACATAGTCCTTATTGCTGAAGAAAAATATATTTATCATTAATCGGAATAAAGAAAATAAGTATCAAATTCAGTTCACGGATAATATAAAAAAAAAATTAAAAAATTTCCTTTATTAGTGTTCAAAATATACCACCTTTTCTTTTCAAGACGTGTTTTTTCTATTCGACAAAACAAAAATTAATAATGCTGAGTAATCTAGTCATTCTTAAACCAAACATGATGTCTATAAATTTAAAAGAAATACCTAAATAATGTTAATATAATATCATATCAAGGTAAAAAAAAATAGTACATAGTATAACAAATGATTAGGTATAAAATAGATATCATTACTCTATGGATAGTAATATAAAGTACCTATTGATGAATGTATAATTTTTAAATAAATTTTTTTTTTTTGTTAAATAATTATTCCAACCTCTTCCATAAATCAAAACTTCAAATTAAATTAAATATTATTATAACCATACTTAGATCAAATGTTTTGTATACAACAATTTATGTCAAGTGATAAATTGAACGATATGATTTTACAATGTTTACACATTATCTAATATACCTACGACAAACTGAAAAATTAGTTTCTTTAATCATTCCAACGTACTTTTACATCGATACTACAGTAATGTATGGACGTACTAACATTATATTAAATGAAATATATGAGCCTTCGACCAATCGAGCTTAGTTAAATAATTTATTGATTTAAGCAGGTCCGGTAATTTTAACATATTTTAATCAAACTCAGTCTTATTTATTATTATTATTATTATTATTATTATTATTTACAGTAACCAAGTATATTATATAATGTGTAATATATAAACCAATTGTCCGATTATGTTAGGCGAACTATATATTTCCGCGGTGAAGGTAAATCTACAATTTTACTAAAAACCAAAATGTAATAAAAGCCTTGGAATTTGAAGGGCACCCATAAAAAAAACAATTTTTTTCTAAAAACATTTTAGAAAAATAACTAAAACAAATTAATACTATAAATATAGTAAAATTAATATATATTGAAAACTATTTAGATTATATTTTTTATTTTATTTTTTTTATATGAGTAAATTCACAATATGTAGAAAATTAGACCAATGATTTAGAATATTTATAGTCGATTAAATCATTTACATAATTTATATTATTTCTTTTAATCCAAAAGTGATTAGAATAAAATCATTATCCATTGTATTTGACTCTCAAATAATATTTAAAATGATTTAATGTACCTGGACATAAAATAAATAAATAATTAAAACTAGAATATATGAACTTGTAGTAACTTTCAGAATTTATTTATAGTTAAGGATTTAGTAAAGGGGAAAGAGAAAAAAGGTATTAAGAGGACAAAAAACCTTATTAATACATCGATGGCAGACTTTTAAGAACAAAAGAACGCAAAAATAAATATAGAGTATAAAGAAAATAAAATTTTTTCTAAAACCTCAAATGAATTTTGCTATAATGCTGTAAATTTATCAAACAGAAACGAATTCAATCCAATATTCAGTTGTTGGGAAATCGTGTTGTGGTTGCGCCTTTGGAAGAAATCACTGCTGTATACTATATTCTCATTGGTATTCTTTTTTTGGCCACATGGACTGTGGCTTTCTAACATAGCAGGTTTGTTGAATATATGCAATACCTAATATAATATTATATTATATTACAATTGGAATAAAATCTAATAAAACTCTATCGGTTTATAAACAGGTGTTTTGCTCTTGTGGTTATCATTTTTATATATGGTCATAACGTTCAAAGACTTGGTACAAAAGCGGTCAGACTTTGTTATTGTACCCAGAGGACAAGCATCTACTTCATATGATCAGTAAGAAATATTTATATTTGTAGAGAGCGCTTTGTTTTTTCACTATCGAATTTTAAAATAAAAAAAGAACCGGATGGACCTCGCTCTGCTGTACAGTTAGGGGTGGAGTGAACCTCGCTTATAGGATAGGTCATTATTATAATGGATTTGTTAAATTTGAATGCAATGATAGATATCATTGTATACGAATAACGATTCTGAACGGAGTTCATATGTTTGTCTAGGATATAATACATTGTTATTTATAAACATTGTAAAAAGTATATTTTATTTTGAAACGATAAATATACTTTTCAATTAGGATGGGTTGGCAGTTGCATACAGCAATATAGTTTGTCAGTCTAGAACATTATACATTATATTATATTTTACATGTAATTTTATGTCAATATTCGCTGTTCAAACGCTTATAAAAAATAATTGTGCCTATGGATTTTAATAATTTTTGAATGACATTAAGAACTACTTCTGTGGAATCTTCGATTAAATTTTCAAGTATTTTGTACGAGCCAAATTTTTTATTTTTTATTTTTTATCACCGATTATAAAAATAAATTGTAAAAAAATCGAATATTTTAAATGCCTGTAAATGGCTTAAAAATCAATATAATATTTTGAAAAAAATATGACATAAAGGAAATACCTATCTTAACAGCTGGTAAAAATTTCAAAAATCTGCGACTTATACTTTTTGAATTATAACAAATATTTAAAATCGTCTGAGAATAAATCGCTATTTTATGCAATTTCGTAAATATTAAAATTTCAAACAGTCATACAATTTTTTGCTCTTAGTCCGGTAGAAATTTTTTTAAAGATTTTTGAAGAGTAGCTCATAGATAACCTAGTGTTAAAATTTTGAACCTTAAGTATGAACAAAAAAAATGTTATGAATTTTTATCTACAAAATAACTTGCAAATTATCGTGATTTTTACACATTTTATACAAATTTGAGCATTAAGGGCTTATAAAAAAAAATTGAGTTAACCGATCACCGATATTTTTTAGTTACGATAAGTTTAACTTATTATAAACCTAGTATAAAATTTTCAAGAGTTTTCGCTCAACCAATTAAATTTTATAGATGTTTAAAAACAAACATTTTACAAAAATCGAAAATTTAAATTGTCTATAAATAAGTCAAAATATGTCAAAATACTTTGAAAACTTAACCATGTATAGAAAACGTCAATATAAAGATTTGGTGAAAATTTCAAGTTGTTGAGGTTTTTCATTTTTGAGTTAGGGCTATTTTAAAAAAACCAATATCTTTGTCAGTCTAGAACATTCTACATTATATTATATTTTACATGTAATTTTATGTCAATATTCGCTGTTCAAACGCTTATAAAAAAAAATAGTGCCTATGGATTTTAATAATTTTTGAATTACTTTAAGAACGACTTCTGTGGAATCTTCTATTAAATTTTCAATTATTTTGTACGAACCAAATTTTTAATTTTTTATTTTTTATCACCGATTATAAAAAAAAAATGTAAAAAAATCGAATATTTTAAATGCCTATAAGTGGCTTAAAAATCAATATAATATTTTGAAAAAATATGACATAAAGGAAATACCAATCTTAACAGCTAGTAGAAATTTCAAAAATCTGCGACTTATACTTTTTGAATTATAAAAAATATTTAAAATCGTTTGAGAATAAATCGCTATTTTATGCAATTTCGTAAATATTTAAATTTCAAACAGTCATAAAATTTTTTCCTCAAATTCCGGTAAAAATTTTTTTAAAGATTTTTGAAGAGTAGCTTATAGATAACCTAGTGTTAAAATTTTGAACCTTAAGTATGAACAGAAAAAATTTTATGAATTTTTATCTACAAAATAACTTGCAAATTATCGTGATTTTTGCATATTTCGTATAAATTGTAACTTTGAGCACTTATAAAAAAAAATTGTGACTTACGATTTTAGATTTTAATCAGTTAAGGAACAACTTATAAGAAACCTTGTATTAAATTTTCAAGATTTTCTGGTCAGCCAAAAGAATTTTATCGTTATTTAAAAAAAAAATACTTAAAAAAATTTAAAATTTCAATTGTCTATAAATAGCTCAATAAAAGTCAAAATACTTTGAAAATTTAATGGTGTATAGAGAACGCTAATCTAAACATTTGGTGAAAATTTCAAGTATTTACATCGATTAGTTTTTGAGTTATAGCAAAATAAAAAATTTGATTATGTCGAAAACTAGTTTTGCGTAAAAACTCCCGTTTTTCCCAAATTTTTTTATGGTTTTTCCCGTCGCATTTAAAAAATATTGGAAATTTTTTACTTTTGACCCCCCAAAGTACCAAATAGATTCACTTTCCTTTCAGATAAGTTGCTATATAAGGCAATTGAAGCATTTTTACTGCCCCAAATCGTGTCGACAGACACAAAAAAAAAAAAAAAAAAAAAAACACACACATCATTGTAAAATCAATACATTCTTCACTCCGTTCAGAATCTAAAATATTTAAATTACTTAATTGATTTATATGTAGTATTATTAACTGTAGTTTTTTGTTATAGTCGATAATTTATTTAGAATATCTTCTGGGTGTAATATTTTATCACTGTGTATATTCATCATTTCCAAGCCATTCAGTCTACTTTCACAAGTGGTGTTTTGCAAATATGTTTTTTATTATTTTTAATCTTGAAATATATCGTTCAAAGCTAACAGTTGTAACTGGGAGAGTTGATAAATCTACAGAAATTTGAAATTAGAAAGGAAAATGGACGTGTTAAATTTTTTTAAAAATCTAGAGGTTCTGCAAATATTTTCCACATATTAATTTCACTCAAAGCTACTTAATTTTTTCTTCGTTATACAATTTGATGATGGTAAAATAAAGTTTTTAAACATTTGAAATTATAGACTTGAGACTTGTGAGATAAAAATCGCTCATTTAACTGATTTGAACATATGCTGAAAATAATTTAAATTATGATTCTGAATTTGAAGGGACCATTGAAACATATAAAATTCTTTATATCAAAGAAACACGATTTGTTAAAAATACTATTTTAACAGTATGAGTAGGTAAATAAAAGTATTGAAGATCACGTTAAAATAAAAACAACTTTACTGAAGTACGCTAAAATAATTAATAGACTATATAGAGTTAATAAAGTATCAAGTTCAATCGTTTTTGGAGCGGTTCGGTGTTACGAATTGTCATCACGTTCAGAACTTTGAAGCATATATACTACCTATCGGTAAACGACCATGTTTCTAATTCATCCACAGTATCAAAATTTGATATTCGTACTGCAGGTACAACTGCGTACAGTTACAAGTAAAACTGCTACTGTTAATGAAAACTAGTCCACTGTTTAAATCTAAAACTGAAGAATTTGAAGAACTGATGATTTGCCATTTGCTTAAAACTACGAAAAAAATTAATATAATCGTGTTCTGTCCAAACGATGGATATAAAATGAGGGTTTCAATTATGTAAAAAGGGTTTTCTGTCCTTCCCCCTATGTCTACAGATCTAGTTTGGTAGCCACTTATCTTTGTGCTAGAGAATTAGGTGCTGTTGAATTATGATTAAGTTAAAATATTAGAGTCATAATAATGTAGTATTTAATAATAAACTAAACTAATCAATATTAAAGCTATTATGAAATTACTAAAACAAATATGATATCTAATAATTTGAATTTTGATTAATTTTCATCTTATGCTTACCTATTTAAAAATAGTAGGTCTCAATAATTCTTTCACGTCCATTTACGAATTTATTAAACTTTAAATTATACATAAATATTTAAAAACATATAAAATAAATAAATGTTAAAATTCATAAAATATTATTTTTTGAAAAAATGGTTAAGTATTGTGTAATAGTATTTATTTTTTCAACACCGTAGAGTTAAATGATTATATAAAGTCAATTTTTCATAGAAAAAAAAAATATTTTAAATATTTCAATTAATATATTTTTCATAGAAATTATATTAATTGAAATATTTATCTACATTTTTTAATTTTAATACTTATTATTTTATTATTATTTTTAATTCATTATACATGTTTAACCCAATATGTTGTGCCGATTAATCACTAAAAAACAATATTATTTCATAGTAATTAAAATAGATTTTATAAGCAATTATAATTTGTATAAATTACATTTATATTTGCTAATAAAATCCATTTTAATTAATATAAAATTATTTTATTTTTTAGTGATTCATTCATACAACAGTAATAAGTTTACGAATATTCATAGTTAATACATATATACGATTTTGATTTTTAATCGATAAAAATAGGTGGGTACTTAATTCTTAATATATTTACAATAAATACTAAATTTACTAAGTAATTAACCCTTTTGAAAGAGACAGTTTATTATTATTATTCTGACTTTAGTCGCGTCTTATAAGGGTTTTTTGTAAATACAGCACCCTTTATTATAAAAATTATGATTGAGTTAAATCTTTTGATTTTTAACTCCAGATAAAATGGTATATGACTTTTATTGTATATTAAATCATTTCAAATATTTATTTAAAAATGAATACATAATATATAATGTATATGGTACATGGTTGAACATGCAGAACAATATTTATTATTATTTCTTAAGTTTTTTCGTTATATTTAAGGAAACTATAGAGAAAATTGAAAAATCAGTGGCCTATTAAAACATTTGTGTTCATTTGTTTTTAGTTGAAACTTTGATTAATTATCAAAAATAATGTTTTTTTATTTTTATTATTTTTTTTTTTTTTGTATATATATTTTAATATTTTTTATAATAGTTTGTATATTAATATTTATTAAGTTTAGTTTTATAATAACGAAAATTAATTGCAGTGCAAGATCAGAAGTACCGATTTTTAATGCGTATAAAATAGCAAATTAACTTTGTTTTCTCTACCTACCCATTTTTTCTTAATCATTAACTCGTCACTCGCTGTACATATATTTTTTCTCTGCCCGCCGTTATTATTGTAAAATATAATTTGCATATTTTCTCATAAACACAGCCTAGAAACAAGTATTATCTGCGATGATGATGCGTGATATTATTGTATTTTATTTTCGATAAGCTAACTAGATAAGTGTTTATCGATTACTCTTGAACAATAATTAGTATATAAAATGAGAACTGCATATATATATACACCCATATCCCTTTATAATTACGCCACTGATTTATACTATCTTTTTTAAACCTCAATTATATGATTATAGTATTCATAAAAACACTGTTTTTATTTAACACAGCTTTCGATTGAGTGGTTATTATATTACTGTTTTGAAACTATCGGATGGTTGATTGTTAGATATTTCCTACAACTTGTAATTTGTAATTATATATAGTGAATTGAGTTTTCACTAATGTTAATGAATTCCGAATGGTTTTATTCTTCGTCAAATGTATTTAAATTAAGTTTTGTTCGTAATGAATATTGGATGGAGAAATCAGGGTCTACAAACGTCCTCTAATTAATTATAGTTTGTTCTGAACAAGGTAAATATGAAATTGGCGGGAGGTAAATACGTATTCGAAATCAGTCTACAATTTTGGTTTGTTGTACAATGTTTTTAGAATGAACATTTTGCTAATGACGAGGAAATAAGTTGAATATCGGTAAACAAAAATATATTGACATTTATCAAATTTAATTATTTGGTAATCTATCAGTTTCGTTTTTGCTCAATGCAGCAACCACGATTTACGATTTAAGGTGTATCTTAAATTCTGAAAACAATACTGCAGACTAACGTTGAAATATTTTTAATGCATTTCATATTTAGATGGTTCAATTACGTTCACAATGTATTTTACAATAACTATTCATTATATATAATTTGAATGAATGATTTAAAGTTTGCAATATATTAGGAATGAAATAATTACGGTGGTATGTGTATTGTAGCATAGATTAAACATACTAGTATATTTAATCTATGATTGTAGTTACGTACGTACCGTTAACCACGTACCGGATGCAACGCCACATGTCATATTGATAACACAAGTTGAGATAAGAAGAAATATCTATTGCAGAGATTAATGTTAGCTAGATGTGGTAGAAAGTGGTGCATTAAGACTGGGTAATGTTAGTGACGTCATACTGCAATTAAACTTTTTATCAGCTTTTGTCATCGTATACACCGTGGACGTATGGTTGTTTTGTGATGTGTATCAATTATGGCATCGCCACCATAATATAAGCCTATAAATTAATGAATATAAACTAGCTAATCGGTTTATGACCATTACGATCCACGTTTTGTGATTCTTTTCCATGACGTGCCGGTTTTTTTTTTTTTTTTTTTAGTAAACTTCTCTATCAAGCGAACATACCTTGTTCAGCATACCATGATTGTGTAGTGTGTACAGTATAAAAATGTTCGTGTGGACATTACTGAATTAAATTTTTTTTAACAATTTACAATTTTCTTTAATCATCCTTGCTGATTGAACTCATGATTTCGTATTGATTGAAATTTTAAATTTATCAAGGTAAGGAACTAGTTATTAAATTAGTAAATCAGTTAAATCTCATCGACAGCACAAGTAGTATTTATTGTATTATATATTTATTCACAGGTTTTTGCAATTATACTGCCAAAATGGTGTTGTTAGCTTCAGCCGTATGCACTAAAACTGGAAAAACAATTGTTTCACGACAATTTGTTGAAATGACCAAAGCGCGAATTGAAGGCCTTTTGGCAGCATTTCCTAAGCTTATGTCGACGGAAAAACGTCAAATTCAACACACATTTGTGGAAACAGATTCTGTACGTTATGTGTATCAACCATTGGACAAACTATATATGTTATTGATTACTACAAAGACCAGTAACATATTAGAGGATTTAGAAACTTTAAGATTGTTTTCAAAAGTTGTTCTTGACTGTTGCAAGTAATAATTTGAAAAATATATTTATAAGCTGTTCACATACATATAGCTCACGTTTATTTTAATTTTGTTTTAGGTTAGTTGATGAAAGTGAAGTGTCAAAAAAGTCTTTTGATTTAATATTTGCTTTTGATGAAATTGTGGCCCTTGGATATAGAGAGAGTGTTAATTTAGCACAAGTAAGAACATTTGTTGAAATGGATTCCCATGAGGAAAAAATGTATCAAGCAGTACGCCAATCACAAGAACGTGATGCCAAAGTCAAAATGCGTGAAAAAGCAAAAGAGTTACAACGCCAAAGAATTGATGCCGTCAAAAAAGGTGTCCGTATGCCAACATCGTCAAGCTCTTATATGTCAATGTCTCCAGTTGCAGATTCAATTTATGAAATTAAAATATCCAAGGTAGAAACTCCAAAATATACTACAAGCAATAAAGCTTTAAAATTAGGAGCTAAATCTAAAGATGTTGATTTGTTTGTTGATCAATTAAAATCTGAAGGTGAGAAAGTTGTACCCATTAATAAGAAAGCAACATCTATTACTTCATCAACAGTTCAAAGTGATATTCATATTAAAAAAGAAGAACGTTTAATTGCAATTGTTGGTCGTGATGGAGGTGTTCGCAACTTTGAATTGCACGGATTAATTTCATTAAGAATTTCAAATGAGAATTATCAAAAAATCGTTTTACAATTTAATACCGAATCGGGAAACATTCCATTGCAAACACATCCTAATATTGATAAGGAACTCTTCAAGACTAACCGTTTAATAGGTTTGAAAAATCCAGCAAAGCCCTTCCCAATTGATTCTGAAGTAGGATTACTGAAATGGACCTTACAATCGCAAGAAGAGTCTGCCATTCCACTCTCAATTAACTGCTGGCCTAGTGAAAATGGTTACGGTGGTTGTGATGTAAATATTGAATACAATTTGGAACATGTTGACCTGGAACTAAATAATGTTACTGTGACTGTTCCATTGCCATTTGGAAATGCTCCAGTTATTCAAGAGTGCAGCGGAGTTTATAGTTATGAGCCCAAAAAAAATGTTTTAATATGGTCTGTTGCTGTGGTTGATTCATCTAATCCTACTGGGGCTATTGAATTTGAAGCACCTAAATCTATTGCCTCAGATTTTTTCCCCATCAAAGTAGACTTTACCTCAAAATCTGCTTATAATAAGATTAAGCCAACAGAAATTAGGCTTGTCGATGATAATACTCCTGTAAAGTTTACTTCCGAGACATCTTTATACTCAGGAAATTATGAAATTGTTTGAACATTAATTATTTATTGTTGTGAACATTATTATTTTATTATTATATTATTACAAATTCATATATTATAGATTAAACATTATACATTTATGCTATTAATATATACATTTTTTTCTTTATTATTCATTAGAATTATTTTGAGATGCAGATAAAAGTAACTCTTGAACTTCTTTTAGATAAGAAATCTGTGATCGAACTGTGCTTAAATATTGAGGATAAGTAAGTGAACTTAATTCCTGAGCTGGCAATGGTTCTGTTCTTGTAGGATATACCATCAATGGTATATAACGTTGGCTGCTTAAACCTAAACATGAAAAATTAATAAATTTAATTATGATTCGAGCAACACATTACGTTGTTTAAGGTATTCTCATTCTATATCTAAAAATACTTTTTATAAAATAAGGTTATAATTATTAAATAAAATATATATAATTTAAAAATAATACTTATTAATTATTTTATAATTGTTAACTAAGGGTTAGGAAATAAAGAATAAAGTTTGAAGTGAAAACATTTTTTTTTTTTTAATGATAATCAAATAAGAATTGTTGTAAAGACATTTTTTTTATTATTGTTATTACTTATCGAATTTTCAACTGTTTGTTTAATAATATTTATTATAATATAAACAATAATATACATACATGCAAATATTACTTTTGTTTTATTTAATGTTTCATAAATTATCAAAAAATCATTAGTATCTATAATTCACAGAGAAAAAGCGAAAGTAAGGAATGCACTCTAGATAAAATCTAATGTTTATTTAAGAAAATAAATACTTATATATGTATAATTAAAAAAATCTATAATTTCAAATTAAAAATAATACATATAAATGTAATTGGAAGCAATTGATTTTTAATAGAAATAAGACAAATGTAAATACTCGGTGTAAATATTTTAATAGGCACTTTAATATTTGAATTATAGAATATAATAATCTATTTAATAACTAATGCTATTATTAATCGTAGTTTATATTTAAATAAATATTTTTTGTTTTATTGAATAGATTATATTGTAAAGTCCCTTAATTACTCAATAATTAAAAATAAGACAACCATTTAAAATGAATTAAAATGTAAAAACTTACAATAATCATATAGTTAATAGAAAAAAGGTAATATATAAGGTTTATTATACTTATATATTACCCCTTTTTTCTATTAACAATATGATTATTGTAAGTTGTTACATTTTAATTAATATTAAATGGTTATATTATATTATATTATTTTTTTTTTTAAAGGTTTATTATACTTTTAAAAAAAAAATAATATAATCAATGAAAAATTTGTTAGTCATTGTAATTAATAATTATATTGAAAAAACTTTTTATTATAAAATAATGAATACAATTTAATGTGATAATAAACAATTATATATTTGACAGTAAATAGAAGATGAAAAATGCAGTATTGTACAATATCTAATTTAAATTGATGGGTACTCCACTCTTTAACCAGAATAAGAATATAATTTTTAGTATATGAAATAAATTAGAAATGTATTACAATTAACTAAAATTATTTTAAAGGTACCTTCTTATAATTGTAAACATCACATTTTTTAAAAGAAGTCATAATGAATAGTAATCAATTTTAAGATAAATTAAATTAAGATAATTAATTTTTTGTTAATTCAATTTTGATTTTTATCATTTTAAAGAATAGTAATTTAAAAATACATACAAAATTTAAGTATAAGTTTATATTAATAAATATTTAATAATATTATTTTCAAATTAATACACATGGATATTATACCTTGTTGTTGACATTCAATGGCAGTTTTAAGGTTGTATTCAATTTGATCACAAATTGAGAAAAATTCTTCTATAGCTTTCTCAAATCTTGGACTAGGCATATCAACAGTTTTTAGTAATCCTGTATCTATGTAATGATTGTGTTGTAGAGTATATGAAGCTGCTCGTAATACACAGCTTAATGATTCTTTGAGTTGAACCACTTGAGTTTTGACTTTTGATATATTATCTAATTTTTCTTGTTGCTGTTGTTGTTGTTGCTGTTGTTGTTGCTGCTGTTGTTGTTGCTGTACTTGTTGCATGGCTTGTGGAACTTGAGGTGTGTTAGCAGGAAAAACGGGCATAGACATTGTTTAAAAATTAAATAAAAAAAATTTGTAACCTATACTAAATATCTAGTTTTTTTTAAGTATTTTAAGTAAATAATGTGTTGCAATTATTGTATTATATAAAATTAAAAATATTGAATTGATAAGTAAAGATGATGTGGTTAATAGATAGAAATCAAATTTTTACATACATTTTTGTATCACAGAAATGAAGTAAAGAATAGGTAAATAGTAATCAGTAACTAGCAAAAATTATTTTATAATACTAATAATTGGATAATACATAAAATGACAGATGATAAAAATGCATATTGTTAACAAAATTATTATACACAATTTTATTAAACTGAATATTCTTCGGGCAACACTGATTGACTAGGTTGGTGGCCTCGGTCGATTCTGGATGATAGCGCGCTCATCAAAATACGATTTCGCAAAGCTAACTTCGTGCCGCGGGCAGTCACCAGTCACTGCTAGGCGTTGAGGGTCGTTGGTGTTGCTCGTTCTCATTCGGTTGGCTATCTTATCAGTCCAGCGCACTTATTGCTTGACATCATTACATTAAATACATAACATTTTATTTTATTTTTATTTTGACAAACACCGTCGTTTGTTACTGCTTGCACGGGTAAACGTGAAAATGGCCGAGGACGACGGAAACATGGAAGAGAATAACGCTGGTGACATGAACACCAAATTTGGGCTGCGATTGCGTGGGCGTAAAGGAGCTTTGAAAAAGAAGAATGTCTATAACGTCAAAGACCACAAATTTATACCGAGGTTCTTCAAACAACCGACTTTCTTCAAACAACCGACTTTCTGTAGTCACTGCAAGGATTTTATTTGGTAATTATTTTCTAAAATAATATTATAATTTAGTTCAAATAAATTTGCATTCCGAATGATGTACTCAAAATTTCCCAGTAAAATAAAAACCCTCCAATTTCTGTTTCAAAATAACGTAACGCTTGCCTAAGCAGTCTTAAATATTACTTATATAATTTCAGTGTAGAATTAAACTTGTAATTCTGTTGCGTTGAGTTTTGAGAGTTATCGCCAGGGTTTGTCTCAAATTTTAATTATTTTTAAATTATAAATGTACTAATTTGAATTTGTTTAGATTAAAGGTAGTACCTATTTTTGCAATTGTGATTTATTTTAATCGTTATTATAGATAATTAAAAAGTAGTGTATTATATGAGAATTTTGCAACCAAGATGAGTATTATCGATATAATACATTTTTTTTTTTTTATATTGACTCGTATTTAATTCTTTTGTTTTGTATTTTTTACATGACATATATCTATTTATTCGGACTTGTAAATTATAGCAGTATTAATTGTGTACAAAATAAATGCACGTAAATTGTTGATATATGTATATCAATGTGGCGT
Organism: Sipha maydis; assembly: GCA_034509805.1. NCBI lineage: Eukaryota > Metazoa > Arthropoda > Insecta > Hemiptera > Aphididae > Sipha > Sipha maydis. Next base: position 174,369 of record JASXSY010002367.1, on the reverse strand, counting down.
AACCAATTTTTCCGCGGTAAGGAGGCATACAAATTGTGGTTAATATCACATTTTAGTTATACATTTTTTTTAAATTTGTTTAATGAATATTACTATAGTCTTGTATTTATCTTGAATGAATAAAATACAAATATTCTTTTATTTTCAAAACGGCTCGATCCTATATTGTTATAAATGGCAAGGAAGAAGTAGACGATATAATTAGGTATGTGTTTGTTATTTTATTAATTAAAATACAACCTTTATTTTTAATACAATATTATTTAATAATGCTAATTTTATTTTATAATAGGTATATAAATTAAAACTATAACAAAATATTGGGTTAATGTAGAGGGGGTATTTTAGAACAGAATCGGGAGCATGACTTCTTGGAAATTCTGACTGGCTTAATATAGATAATAATAATATACAAATAAATTTAGTATAAATAAAATGTATTATTTATGTCCCTAATATGCAGGGTTTAAATTATCCACGGTTTTTTTAAAAAAACCCAACCCGGTTGGGTTTAAATGGGTTTTAAAAATGTTCAAATGAATGCCGTTTCCTGACACTTTTTTATAGGGAATAGTTTTGATACAAAATTAATATTATATAATTATGTATTAATATATTCCTATATTCATTTTATGGTTTGTCACACTCGACTGTCGGAGAAAAATGTAATAATTGGTTGTTATCATTTGCCGGAGAACGACCCTCAACGTACTTGAATTAATTCCGTTATAACTGATAACTAGGGACCGGATTTATATGCAAATGCATATTCTTCTATAATTCACCTAAAATAATTTTGATTATAAATGTTGACGTTTCGTAATGTGTATATTCTATGGTTAGTTTTTTTTTTTTTTTTTAAATGAAAATGCATATTTATTGCATATTTCTTTTTAGTTGCATAAATGTTGCATGTTATACAATTCGTTGATTTTACATCTGTAAAAATATCTACTGTCGATCCATTATAATGTACGCCGTTATTACAACACACTTTCAGTGTTTAATATATACAAAAACTAAACTAGAGAAATCTTATGTTACTGTAAGAGATAGTCTATTGTTTATAGAAAATATTACAATTAAATTCGAAGAAGGAGGGCCAGGGATAGATTTTGCTAAATCAAAGCTTAAAAATGTTTTGATAAAAAATCATGGATATTCAACATTGAAAAAAATCAATAGTATAATCAACGGTGAGGTAACGGAATATGATATCGACGAGGAACTGTCAATTGAAGATCTATCTAGTTTTAAATATGCATCAATTGTATTTTGTGACGTGGAAATAAGTTTTTCCAAGTATAAAAGTATGTTTCGAGATAATCGTAGATGTTTTCAATTTGAAAACTTAAAATCGATATTTATAACTTCATGCTGGTATTCGTCTCAAAATAATAATTTAATATAAATAGTATATCTAATACTTTTAAACGCAATTTTATGAAAATAATGTTATTCTGAATTTTATAATAATAATTTTATACATATCATATTTTACCTAATTAATTTATAATATTTTTATACTTACACAATGTAAGTGTTTACATTGTGTGTTCATGTATGTGTTGTTTTAATACATTTTAGCAAATTTTTATTCATAATATATTTAGATTGTGTAAATTTTTTACTCAAAACCTTTTAGTTTGTTAATTAGTAAAAAAAAATATTTTGCATATTTTTTGCATATTTATAATATGAAACTGCATATTTTATAGATTTTTGTTGTATATAAATCCGGGCCCTACTGATAAATAATAAGAAATACTAAATTACAGAACTAATAAAAATATGCAGTTTAAAGTTTATTTTATTGTTTGTTAGTTTTTTTATTGGGTTTTTTTCTGGGTTTTCTTCCCGGAAATTTTTTTAAGATTTTTTAATGGGTTGGGCCCAGTACTACAAACCCTGCTAATATGCCTTCTTTTTATAGATATGTTTATTTAATTAATAAAATAAAATACCAAGTTTAGAATTATGCGTTCATCAATTATGTATGTTGATGGAAATATAATTATTTATTATGTGGAAACGCAAACATTTTCGTAGTCGTAAAACTATACTAAGTAGAATTCATTTTACTTAAAAATGTAGTAAAAACAAATGTTTCACGTGGTTTTTGTTACATACGGATTTCTTGAAGAAATTTTCAATATGAACTATATACTATATACATTAAATTGTTTACCATTTCAAAAAGTATTAGCCAAAAAAAAAAAACAAAAACTAAACTTCATTACTGAACCTTCTTGGTTTTTATGATTTATCACTAATAAAGTATTTATTTAATAAATTAAATGCAAAGTTGAAAACAGAATTGCTAAAATCCAGGAAAAGAATACGACTGAAATGATAAAATAAGTATAAGGACCTGATTAATAATCACATTTTTGTGTTACTGAATTTTGTTCTGATCGAAATCTAAAATGTATAATCCTCAATTAAATTGTTAATTGCAGAAAAGATAAGTCAACATTTATTATTTTTTAAAAACCTACTAAAACAGGTTACATATTCAGAATAAGTACTGCGTGCATTTTACTCGCTATCAAAAATATCAATTGTCATATAACATCTGTACAATTGTTTTCACTGAGTTACATATTTTTAAAAATCGGAATAATTATAAAAAAAGTGGATATTACGATCAAATTTAAAAATATTTGTATTTTGAGTGGCGATTTAAACTTGTTATTAATTTATTAAGATTTGATGTTCATGGAGATTTAATTTATAGTTATTATTAAAAAAAAAATTTAATAATACATAATACTCTTATTCAGTATGTTATTTTAGTTCTAATTTTTTTATTATTCAGTTAACTGTTTGGATGTCTTCAAATTTTAAGATTATGTATTTTTTATATTTGTTACCATTAAAAAGTAGTAGATGTTTTATAGTAATATTTTAGATTTCAATAATATTTAGTATTTTTTTATGCCATATTAATTTTAGTGGTCCGTTTTGTATTTAAATTGTACAAAGATAATTTATAAAAAAGTTAGAATAAATTATTATCTTTGTGTTTACATTTTATATCTTGCAATATGGTTATTATTATTTTTTAGAGTATTTTTTAAGTATAAAACTACAGAAAATGTATGGTTTAAAGTACAACATTTTAAATTTATAACGTGTTTTAATTTTGATATTTAAACAGTGATGCCCATAAAAGCTTCAAACTTAAGTCGATTATTTATTTTAATTTTTTAGTTGGTAAGTTTCTTTAAATGTTTTAAAAGTTCTCCGTTCTTCTTACCTATACATAGACTGTTGAATTTGTTTTTAAAAATATTAGTTCGATCATTTTTGTTAGTAAGACTTCTAAAAAGTAAAAGTTTAATGATAAATTATTTTAAGTATATTATTGTTGTTACAAACATTTCTATAAGTCAAGTACAGTAAGTTGTATGTGTCTTTTTTCTTTTTTTTTCATATAGTATGATGTAAATTTATTCCATGTACAGTTGTATATGTACATATACGTACATATATGTACGTATATGTATATATATATGTGTTTAGAAATATTTTAAAAGATTGTTGATGTTTATATATTTTATTAAATATTTCGATGAAATTCCATAAAATATTTTTGTTGCACTTGTAAATTTTTTATTTTTAAACAACATTATAATTTATTATATGCCATAAAATATTTTATTTATTTATTAATTTTTTTAAATATTTCTCTCAAAATTTCAAACAATTCGAATTATTTCTATGTATTAGTTTTTCACTTTTAAAGTGTTTGAAATGCAGTAAAACGGAAAAAAACCACGAGATTATCTGTTATAATTGGGTTTCATTTATAACATATCTTACGCGGCTTTTAGTTTATATAGTTATTGATTCGAGTTAAATGTTCTTTGAATTATTTAATTGTTTTGAATATAACAATGTGTACATATTTATAAGCTTAAATTGATGTTTATGAATATAGTAACAGTTACTTCATTTAATTTATATGCATTTTTTTCCTGTTTTATTTATGCGCCGAACTTACTAGGACTATTCATATTTTTATTGTATTTGACAGTATATTTTAAAACAATTTTGATACAAATACTAGTTATTACCATAAATATTCTACTAAAATATAAGTAACTTATAAATTTAAAGAATTATTAGGTAGTTGATATTTAATAAAATATAAAGAAGTATGAATTAAGTATTTCGTTTGATTTATTTAATTTAATCAGTTTTTATTTTCTTGGTATAGCATTAACAACTAAAGTTATTAGCTTACAAGAAATCATAATTTAAAATACTATGGAATTTACATTAATTGTTGGATAGAATTATACATATTGGTCAGCTTAAGAAATTAGATGATTTTCTTGATGTTATCGTTTGGGCCAAGATTTTGTAGATGTTGCCTGGAATGTCTAGGTTACTTCTTGCTTCTGTGTGGGTTTTACAGTTAATTAGAAGGTCATTGACTGATAGAAATTTCTTTTCATTAAGTGGCTATGGGACAATTTCGAATGACCTATTCTTAGTCTATTGACGATAACTTCAATTTTTCAACTTTGAATGTTTGGGATTTAAGCCAGTTATTGATAACATTTTTAATTTCTCCGAGCTTATTATTACATATGCGTTGCCATTCGGATTATCATAGGTTAAAATAATAGTTGTTCACAATTTAATGAATATCTATTATAAAGGAAGAAAAGTATATTTTAGTCGTGGGATTATTGATTCTTTGTCTAGCTCTTGGTTTATCAGCTTTTTTATTTCCCATAATACCACCAATGGAGTCCTTATAAATCGAACGTTCTTGTTGGCTTTGGGTAATAAGTTATCTGTTTTGATAGCTAGAGTACTAGAATATAAATTATATTTGATGTTGTTAGGTGCGCTAAGTGAATCAGAACAATTGTAAATAATTGGATCGAGTTGTTTGATGGCTACCTTGACTCCCTCTATATATTTAGTCTTATTATAATGAATGATTAAATACAATATTAATTTTGTATACTTTTATATTTCATTCAGTTATTAATAGTCTTTAGTCTATGTATATTTGTGTTTTCTATTTAGCACACTTGAATTAATTACAATGTAGGGTTTTTATCTGTTAGCAATAACAATATTTTGATAAATTAGCATTCATATAATAATAGTATGGTATCTATTAGTGTATTCAAGACTTTCACTTTCATCATTCCTTAAAGGCATTAAACTATTTTCGTAATTAAGTTCTGAGAAACATATGTACAATTAACATATATATTTGTATGTATTATCTTATTGGTGGACAAAATTATAAAAAAAAAATAAAGAATTTTGTATTAAAATTCTTCCAAATGTTACAGCTTATTACAGATTCTTAAGAGGGTTCAATTTTAGATCAAATAATATTTTTGGATTGTTTAAGAAAAATATGTAATTTGCACACACACACACACACACACACACACACATACACAAATACATGTATATATATATATATATATATATATATTCATGATGAGATCTTAGCAATTATAATAAATACTGTAAATTGATTCTTATAGCTACATTAATTTGTATTTTGATAATGATATTATTAATATTGCTTTGATTTTTATTCATATAGTGCCTTTTATTTATTTGTATGATGTTATGATATTTATGTATATTTCATCTATCAATTTTATGTTACACAGATGCTTGTTTTAATGATTTTAACTATTTTCTAATTATTTCTAAATTTGGTGTACTTACATTTTATTTAGATAAACAAAATATTTTAGAAAAAATGTTTTTTAGAAAATTATCGTTTAAGTATTTTTTTGTTAGGTTTTAAATTCTGAGTATAACGAAGAATGTATTGATTTTACCATGATGCGTTTATTTTGTATCTATACACGATTTAGACCAGAAGGATTTCGTCAATCATCACTAAATAAAATGCAAATAATAGGAAATTGTTTTCTTCTTGTAATTTTAGAGAGTTTTATTTTGAATTTATTTAGATTATTCTAAATATTTGTGATAAACTAATTAATAGCTATAAACATATGGGAAAATTTACAGTATACCGATTTTCGATAGTTGAATATTTGCTTTAATTGTGACATGACATTTTTACTGAAAGCTTTCATCATCATTATTTGTTATACATTTTTTATTAGGTTTTCAATTCTTTTTTAGCTTTTTTTTTTGAAAATATCCTTATTATTTTTTTTTTATACTCAATTTAATTTACTTAAATTAATTTAAGTTATAATTATTAAGAATTATGTCTAGTTAGTTGTATTCATTAAATTTATTTTGCTTTCAAATCGAAAATTTATTGTTGATATTTATGTATCGTAAGCAGGACTTGGGACTTATAGCATTTAAAATCATTAAAATAAGCTCTTTAAAAAGCACTTAAAGACATCATTATAAGCACTCAAATAAGCATTTAAAAAACTTAAATTTAAACAAAAATATTTAATAAAAAAAAAAAAATTGATCTAAAATAGGAAAAATAAGCAACAATTATTATAATTATTTGTAATTTGTTATTTGTAATTTCATGAACACAGTCACTGCGTGTTGAGTGAGTAGAGGGGGTCATATGCACGATATTGTATTTCACACTTAAATCTCAAGTTATAAAGAAATAATATGTACCATTAATAATGTATTTATTATAAAATAAAATTGATTTATAGTAAAATTAAAAACTGCGTTCTTGAAACACTCTTTATTTTCTTTTTACATGAACACAATAAAGTACTAAACATATTTTGAAACTTTGTTGGGTATAAAATTAAAGATTACAAAAAATATCAAAACAAAAAAATGTAGTCCATGTTATAATATTTTAGTTAAAAAAATCAATAATAAATAAATAAATTTAAACTTATTAAATTTTTAAACTTTAACTTTTGAGACATTTTGCCTTGTTGTTGTGGTCAGTGGCCCACGTCATCTTTTATAATTAAGCAGAGATATGCAAAAAAGCAAAAATAATCAAAAAAAACAGGAAATAAGCATTTTTTTCAAAATAGCCGACAAAAGCAAAAAAAAAAGCACATTCAAATTTCATAATTGAACGCGTTATAACATGACATGCACATACATAATTCTCTGCTACATTTTGTGTCAAACAATAAAAATAAGCAAATGCTATAAGTCCCGAGCCCTAATAAGTACTTGATTGAAAGTAATTTTATTTTATCTGTTTTCAAGAGTTTCTCAACTATTTCTATATATATATATAAATATATATAATACATCATATTTTCAATTATTCTATTTAATATTCTGTTTCTTTGTATGTAATTTTTTTTTAATATGTAATATCTTATTGGCATTATTTATTTGATATTACCTTTTTTATTTATTTATCTTTTGGATTTAATAAACCTCAGTTGATATTCATGATTAACATTGCAATTGCTCTGTGGTTAAAAAAACCGTTATATTGGTCTATATTAATTTTTAACCAATTTTGAACTCTTAGTTATTTTATGATACAATTTTAAATGTACCCTATAGTGTAAACAATTAAATTTATTTTTTATTGTTATCTTATTTAAAATATCGTTTTTTAAATAAATGTTGATAAATTTTAATTATTGGTTTTATTAGACATTGACATACATTTTATCAGCGCCGTAACTGGAGGTTGGCAGAATTGGCGATCGCCAAGAGAGGTAGTTGCGGTATTGCATTTTACAAGAGTGATTTTATTTTATAATACACAATTCTTAAACCTAGTTTTATTATTTTAATTGAATACGATTATTTATTAGACTTATTAAACGTTTTTTAAATACTTGTATAAAAATAGCTTTTGTTTAAATTTGTTCATGTACTTGTATTATGCATTAATTATAAAAGTGGTGTACATTATATTCAGGTAATATAGTTTTGAAATATATTATTTATTTTATATTAATTAAAAAATATTTAATGTTTTTAAGTAATTTTTGTCAAACTTTTCGAGATTTCAAGTAAGGATCTATGATAGTAAATTTATCATGAATAAAATATTTATATTTATGTAAACTAAAAAATTTGAAAATATTAAAAAACACTGTAGTGAATTACTAACTTAAATATTTTTAATATAGAAAATACTTATAGCAAATATGTACACTTATGTGGCTTTTACTGAGGTGACCTAAATACAAATCGTGGAACTTTTAAGGGTTCTATAAAGAAACATAAACTTTTGAGAGTATTATGTAACAGTTTTCTCTCTAGGGAAATTAAGCATTATATGTACCTAACGTTTATAACTAATAAATGATCAATTTTTTGTTAGATTTAAAATATTAATGTAGACTTTGAACAATGAAAAATGTAGTTACGTATCAAAAGTATCTTTATTATAATATATTTTTTTATTGATGGATAATATATTTTATGTTTATCTTCAATAAATTTCTTAATTAGATCTGAAATATTTATGTATATTGTTAAAATATAAATATAACATTTATTCTTACATTATTTATTGATAATATTTTAAGCATATAATTGCCATCATCAATGTATTAAATATATATTTTAATTTTATAAAAATCAAATAAGAATATATATTATTTCATGCTCCACTAAAAATATCCTCGATTTGAATTCAGATCACTCCTCTGCATTTCTAACCCTTAATACAACTCCAACTAAAAAAAAAAAACACATCTTTTTAATAAATTTACTAATCACCATCTATTTCACGACCTTGTAATTGTAGAAATTCAATTAAATATTAAACTAAAAACACCCGAAAACATAGATTTAGCGGTAAATAATCTAACTAATATCATTCAAAGAGCTACCTGGTCGGCTACAAACACAAATCCTTCCCCTCCAATACTAGAATCGCTTCCATTGTACATACGTACAAAAATTTCTGAAAAGCGGAGAGCCAGAGCCCTATTTCAACGCACTTGTCTTCCTTCCCACCGTAAAAATTATAACCATTTATCCAATTCCCTGAAAAAAATTCTTGTTAAATTTAAATCTACAACCTTGCAAAACCATCTATCTAATCTTTCTCCAAAGGAAGGTAGCCTCTGGAAAGCAACCTAACAAAATTTCCCAATCAAAAAATCTGATGGCAGTTCAGCGTGCTCGGACTCTGAAAAGGCTGATCTTTTTAAGCTTCATCTATCTGAGACATTTCAGCCACACTTTAGTATAAATGATGATGCTCATTTAAATACGGTCGAAGAGTTTCTTAATTCTCCACTTCCCGTTTCTTTTCCCGTCAAACCATTCACTCCAAACGATATCAAATATTCTATACAAAAAAGCTCACCTGGCTTCGATCTTATAACTGCTGAAGTAGCCAGAAGTCTCCCAAAAAGAGCCATCGTCCATATCTCACATATATACAATGCAATTCTTAGACTGGCGTATTTTTCACCAATCTGGAAATTTTCAATTATTATATTAGTCCCTAAACCAAATAAACCTCCTGATCTACCATCATCTTATCGTCCAATTAGTTTCTTACCATTCTTTGATAAAATACTAAAAAGGTTAATTCTAAAACGTATACTACCCATTATTATTGAAAATAACGTGCTGTCTGATACCCAATTCGGGTTTCGTGCTTCTCATTCGACCATACACCAAGTGCACAGATTAGTTGACGCTATTTCCTATGCACTGGAACAAAAGTTATATTGTATGTCTGTGTTTTTAGATATCTCTCAAGCGTTTGATAGAGTTTGGCATGACGGCCTACTGTATAAGCTTAAAAGATTCCTTCCATCTGTTTACTATCTAGTTATAAAATCGTATCTCATAGAACGTCATTTTCAAATTCGCTATGGTTCTGCTTTCTCCGATATAGTAGTTATAAACGCAGGTGTTCCACAAGGTGGTATATTATCCCCTATTCTTTATAACATTTATGCTTCAGACCAACCAACTACTCCTTATACGTCAGTAGCTGACTATGCAGACGATAAAGCGATAATTTTCATCAACAACGATCCCCTCACTGCCTCTTCAAATCTTCAAAATCATCTTGCCTACTTGGAAAACTGGTTTACAATATGGCGTTTCAAAGTTAATCAAAGTAAATCTATCCACACTACCTTCACCCTCAGACAGGCTCGGTGTCCTAACGTTTTTATATATGGTACACCCATTCCTACTGTTAAATATCTTGGTCTAACACTTGATCAAAGACTTACTTGGTCCCATCATATAAGAACCAAAAGATTAGCTCTAAATATTCTCCTATGCATGCTAAAAACGGTATTATGCAATAATAAATACACCTCCACGTGTACCAAACTTCTTATATATAAAAGTCTACTCAAACCAATGTAGACGTACGGTCTGCAGTTATGGAGTAGTGCAAAAAAAACAAACGTTAATAAAATTCAAACATTCCAAAACATCGCTCTAAGGAAATGAGCTAACAAAAGCACCTCCTTACGTCTCAAATTTTTCCCTTCATTCAGACCTAGAACTAAAAACAATAGCAGAGGAATCCAAATGTTTCTATAAAAGATTCTACAACCACCTAAACACTCATTCGAATCCACTTATCAAAAAATTGGCCTCCGCTACCATACCAGGTAATCCCCCAAGACGCCTAAAGCTCAAGTGGTGTCGCGATTTGTTATACTAAAAAAAAAAAATTATAATTAAATAATTAAGTAACCATTGAAAGTGTCATCAATGGCTTCTTTTATCAAATTATTTTCCTGTGTATATTACATTTAGCACATATTATTATTGTATTAATGATACAGATTGTATATTACTTGTAAACAAAAAAATAAAAAAATAAAAAATAAAAATATTATTTAATAGTCAATTATAAATACGTTGGTTGTTTGATACTGACCTATTAAGTTATTAAATTATATTGAGCTCTTGAATAATCAATTAGAATATTTTTTTTTTTTTTAACTTTGTTAAACTAGCGAAAGGTATTGGAAAAATCGACTTACAAACAGTAAACATTCATACAACAATATTATGGTACTGACAAATCTTAGTAGTTGGGTGGTTAATGTCTTATTTTAACGGTAAAAATGATTATTTATACATCTTACCTTAGTTTGAAATTCGTCGCAATAATATGTTTACTAACATTTTATTTATATTTTTTTTGTTTTTATTGGTTGATAACTATTGTTTGAAATTTTCCTATTGGTGGTTGACAAGGGATTGTGAATTGTTGTTTTGATGAGGCTGTACCTGTACCTATAGCAGCGATTTTAATATTTATTATATCTAATGAAAAACAGATTTTTCTGAGCGTGTATACACTTTTATTGTTTTGCAAATTATAAATAGGTTTCTTCTAAATTTTAACTCATGCGTCAGAGATTATAAAATATCTTATTATTATAATCAGGGCCGTCGCCAGGGAAGAGGATAATGGGGCTATTTTGCCAAAGACCCAAGTCTTGTCTAAATTTAAAAGGGGTTTCCTTAAAGTCCTGATTGATTAGAAATACTTGGAATTACCCAGTGGCGGCTCATAGTGTAGAGGAGCACGTAAACCACCCAAAATAATTATATACAGAATTATTAGATTCCTTTAGTAAATTATAATAAGTTATTATGCACATAGTCTGTAATTTACAAAACTATTTATTAAAAAAAAGAAATAAGTTTTTGCAGCTTTTCATATTGAGAAATATATCTATTAGCAATTAAATAATTAACGGAGCACACATTCTTGTTGTCTTCGGGCGACCGTACAAAATTAGTTACATGCGTAGATACGCGTATAGATTGCGTAGATACATCAATTAGTAATATATGGTTGTTTGGAGCACAATAAATGTGTACACCGGACTAATTTTTGTCGCTCCACGTATCACGTTGATCGTGAAACTAAGAATGTTGAGTTTATAAATCATGAATAGTAAGTTATTTCTCTAATTTATTTTATTTTACCGTAGCAAGGTGCTTATAGAGCTTAAAAAATTAAATTTACCTATACCTGCTAAAAAATTAAATCTTTTTACCCGCCTATAAAGGGTATCTTACAAATTAATTATGTACCATCTTATATGAATTTCAGGAGCTGCAACTGGCGTTACCCATTAGAGATTATAATATTAATATATTATTTCTAAACTATTTTTATCTATAAAATATTATTTTTTTTCATATGCCTATTCGTTTCGAATGTTGGTGATCATCATTTTAAATGTTACCGGCAATATGGATAATTCAGGTATTTTGCAAAATGACTAAGTATTATGCATATTGTCTACCGGTTTTAGGCAATGTAAATAAAATTTAGGATTTTCAATATTATTTTACATATAACCTAGGTATTTTATAAGATACCTAAGCATTATGTAAAATGCCAATTCTTTTTTAAGCAAAGTAAAAAACAAATTATTTAATGTTATTATATATTAATTATTATTATTATTTATTATTATTGATATTATTATTATTATTATTACTAGTTGTTCTGTGTCTATTTCATTTTCTACATCTGAATTAATTTATTTTGGTTGTTCTGTGTTTGATACATCATTTTCGACATTTGAATTAATTTCTTGTGATTGTTTGGTAATTAACTCAGTTAACTGTTCTTCATTTTCTATCGTACTTATTACATTGTGTGGTAAATTTGAAGTGTTTAGACCAATTTTTATTTTGTAGCCAAATAGAGCTTCATACGGAGACATTTTAATGCCAGTATAATAGGCTCTGTTTTTCATTAGCTGGATGAATCGAAGTCCTTGGCTCCAGTATTTTGTCGAATCTTGTTTTGAGATTGGCTAGCCATGATATTCTTCTTTTGCCAGATGATCTTTTGCTATCTATTTTTCCTTATAGGATACTTTGGAGAAGGTTACATCTATATTTGTTTTGCATAATATGTTCTTAGTACTGGAGTTTCCGCCATTTAACTGTTGTAACTAATTATATTTTCTTTTTCACTCTCCAAAATACCTCAATATTAGTGATTTTCTCAGCCTGTGCTATTTTCAAAATTCTTAAAAAAAGCTATAGTTTAAATGTTTTTAGGTTATTTAAAATTGTTTTGATCCCACATTTCTGCGCCAACAAAAATAGTTAAGAACACCTAATAAGTACCTCAGGAGTCGTATTTTTATGTGTAAGGAAAGTTGTGATTTAAATGAAATATTAATCAATTTAATTAAAAAAAATTAACTTAAATTTATATTTAAATGTTATTATATAGGCTACATTATCAATTTTTCTAGTTTCTTAATAGTTATTACTGTAATTTATTATAGCTATTATTATAGCGGAGTGTGAAGATATTTTTTATCGTAAGTATCCACGCGATGATATCCAAGTTTTTATTTACTATGGATGTTTATAAATTATCTAAAAATTAATAATTTTGTTTTTAATTGTGTTAAATGATAATACATTTTTGATGAGTTATTAAAAATGTCATTCATTTTATTGATTTATTTAAATGGCATTATTTGGTTGAAGTTTGGAAAACTATATTTACCAACATTTTGCAACTTTGGTGTATATTTTTTATCATACTCGTATATTATTGTGATGATTGAGGGACCGCTAAATTAATTTATTCCAGGCTCTGAAAATACTTAAGGTGCCTCTGATTATAATAACATATTTGCACAGTAGAATCTGTACGGTAATCCGTCCGTTTGATAATCGGGTACGTCTATAGTAATCTGGCTATATTAACATATATTTATCTGGAAATTAACCATAAAATTACCATCATAAATGATATTTAAAATGATGACGATACAATCGAGGAAGTAATGGCCGAAGAAAAGGATAATGATGGATATGATGATAAAGGAGAAAAATCGCTGTTCAAACAATAACTCATTCAATGCATTAGATTCATTTTATTACGTTCATTACATGGGCAGAAAAGAATGGAGTAGATGCAAGTGATATTTTGGTACTTAAACTAATACAAGAAAAAGTATTAAAAGTATAATTTAAAAAAAAAAACAAAAACAAATTGATAATTTTTTTAAGCCTGTCCCATTAAATATTAATTAAACATATTATGTATATTATGATATTATCATTTATATGTTGTAATAAAATACAATAAGGTTATTATTTTTTTAATATGAGTAAAAATATAAAATTCAATAAGTAAAAATGCGTTTGGGGCCTTATAACTATTTGTGTTGGTAAATTCAATTTTTTTCAATAAAGACTTTAGTATACTTACTCATCGTTAAATGCGTTATTCAATTCCTTCGCGGTAAAAATACTCTCAAGGTTAACGTCTATGATGAGGCCCTTTGAGTTTTGGGAACCCGATGTTAGACATTGTCATTTACCCCTGTTGTTGCGCCACTGATTACCGAGATTCTACTGTAATGTTAATAGTATTATGTACACTAATAATTTCATATTACCTTAAAATAATTTAATTTAATGATTTTTTTTATTTCTATGTATTTATACTTTATTTGATTTAAAATTATGTAATTCTTAGATTTTTTTTACGACCAATGTTTCAAATTGAGTTTATGTTATAAACCAGATAAAAATTCTTGATTTTTATTTTTTTTAATTTAATTTATAAGCATTTGATAAGTTTCTTTTTAAAACTGTATTTGGTTTTAGTTTGAATTTTATAACGTTTTTTTTAATTTTAATGTTAAACATTGTACAAGATTTCTAATAAATTGTCCTAAATTAAGTATCGAAAATAAACATATTTAACTTTTTATATAAGCATTTTTGTATTTAAATTTCGATAATAATCGATAAAATCAAGAAAATCTAAACTATTTTTGTAGTTTGATATTTATAAAACTTTAAATTTTAAATCGAATGCTCAGGTATGACTTGAAAACAAGATTCTTAACAATTGTTTCCTGTATTAAATAAAATAGCTCACCGAAAATTTACTAAAAAGTTTTATTGATGTAAGAATATTAAATTTTTATGAAACCAGATATTTTAACGGAATTCGTTAAATATTCCTTATAATTATAAGAGTTTTGATTAAACAACATAAGTCTAAAAATATTAACCAAATATAATTGAATAATTAACTGGATAATTTATAGATACCTATAATATAAATAACAATAAGTACATATTATAATAAGAATTGTAATTATTAAATAATTAAATGCAATTTTAAAATTGTTATTTATGTTTTTTGTAAAATGTTGTTGAATCAACTTTATTAGGAACTTAGTAGGTAACTGTACTAATAAATTAGTATAAAATATCTATAAATACAGAGGATGCCTTATCTTAGAAAGAATTCCTTAGAAAAATTTAATATAAAAATCGAATTTTTATTAATTATACATTTTATTTTATTAAATTGTTTTAAATGTTTGATGTTTTTATGTATCATTATATTTTTTAAATTTGAGGTGAAGCTTATTAATTTTTAATTTCGCTACACATGGATTGTGTCTCGAAATCCTTTTTCCACACGAATTGCGTCCCGACCAAATTTGACGTCTACACGAATTGCCTCCCAACGTAAAAATATTATTTTCCTTCCCATTTCATTCAAACTTGAACTGTCGATGGAAAATTATGACTATCAGTAGGTTAAAAATGTTGGTTTTTATCGTTGTCATGGAATTAGAAGTAAATAAAATTAAAATAATATTCATATATATTTATATATTTACATATTATGTAGGTTTAAATTATAGGAAAGTAGTTTGTTAATTAAAATAAATATTATAAAAAATAAAAAATAAATATAAATATATTATTAAAAAATTAAAAAACTTGAATGATACCTTCTGAATATTATGAATACGGGTTAATTGACCACTGTCATATTCTGTCTTAAATAATCGGCTTTAAAGTACGTTCGTGTAGTAGTTTAAATAAAACCGGACTCAATTCATGTAGTAGTTAAGATTAATGCTGAGGCCTCATAATAGTGTACGCTGCGTTTTGTTCTTAGCTACGTTGCGACGCGTCGACGAGTATTTGATTAGTGGCTATATTTTTGAGTGATGTGTCGCGACGTGGAACGTGCGGGTTTCGACAGGCATGTTCATTGCTCGTATCGATATCGGAAATTTAATAGGTACAATATCCTTTTTTTTATGTCATTTTTAATAATTGATAAAATAATTGATAATTGATTAAGTTGATCAAATTGTTTCATACTCGTACGAAAATATTCTTTAAATTGTAGTTAGTTAATCTTTTCGTAGTTGTTTTAAAAGATGATGAAATTCACCAAACTTTTTACGTTCCATGTTTATTTAATGGACACATTCCCTTTTTTGTTTATTATTATTGAACACAAATAATAACAAAACTTTATCATCATTACTATCAATTTCCCAAGGCAACGTACCTGACAACATCTTGAACATGACTGATAACTGTTCAGTGTGACTAGTAGTAAATACCGTACGTAGTATACATAGCGTGTTCTGTGTTGCCACATCGTATAGTGAACTTAGCGTACAAAGCATACATAGCATACGTAGCATATCGTTCTGTGTGGCCTCAGTAAAACGGACGCAATTCATATAATACCTTATTAAATTTTTTTTCGGGTTACAATTCGTGTGTAGCCTTTGATTTAAATCACCGTAATTAGGGAAAATCGTAATGAAATATTTGTTTCTAAAAATAGGTTTTATTACGTTGTCTTATGTCAACGCATGACATAAATGAGTTAAAAATTAATATTTATAATTCGTTGATTTTTTAAAAAAATGTTTCCTTAGAAATGCCTACACCGTATTTTTTCCAAAAAATAATAATAAAATTATGGATTCTGTAATGGCTAAAACAACTACTAAATCCTTAGATATATCCGAAAAAAATATATCAACATATAATTTTAAAGTATTTATAAAAATATTTTTTAACGAACGTTTTTTTATTTCTTTTCAATGGATACAGTTTATTGGTTTCTATTCATATACAAGGTTGTACGATTAAAGTTGTTATTAAAAAAAAAAATAAAATGTTAATAAATGTTATACGTATGCCATTACAGACGAAGCATTTTTTTTTAAAATTATAGTATTAAACGGGAATTAAATTATTTTGTACAATTATATAAAATTGTAAAATATTTTTTCATATATAAATATAGATTTCACTTAAGGGATAATTTAAAACTGTTTATTGGTTTTTGTTGTATTTTATTGCATTTAAATTTGTAATATTATTGAGTATTTAATTCATATTCCTTAGGTTTTATGTTTATTTAATCACCTTTCTTTGAGATAGCGCATTGATAAGTAGGTAATTTGGTAAATTTGTATTGTGTGTATTTAATGTATAATCTAGATCGATAAAATTAATTTTTGTTAAATTTAAGTTAATTAATGTTGCATATATTATCTACTTTTTTTCTTTACATACAAATAGGAACACGAGTTGTAAACAGACAGCGTGATATATCATTGACGTGTATTTGGTTGCAATGTTTATAATGATTTACACTTAGTAAATAAGAGATCATAACTTCTCACCCAATATTATTTCAATGAAACATTTTGGAATAAGTAATTTATGTTTATAGCACGTTTTAATAAGCAAAAACTTAAAAGATTTATCAATTATATTTTTCAAATTTATTGAAATGTTCAGATTTGTATATTAATATTTGTTATTTTGACCATTTATGCAATATATATATATATAATCTAAAATTATGTATTTTTCAATTTATCTTATTTCTGTTATTTAATAACATTTTTCTATATATCTTTTTTGGTATATTATGTACATTTTTATAGAATGTTCAATGTAGAATTAAACTATAAAATATAAAATATTAACTTTTGTTACTTTTTTTTTTTTAAGATACATTATGCTTGTTAATGTTTAGTGTTTACTATTACGAATATAATGTTTATTCAGACTGTTTCGCAAGAAAATGTGGTGATTAGTTACTAAAAGCTGTTTGTAAGTTCTAGATAGTTTTTCAATTGTAAATAGTTTTTTATTTTATGATAAATGCACCTTGATTTTTTAAAATCAATTATTTTACTTTACATATTGTTCATATATATCGTTATTTTTTTTTTATTTTTTTTGTAAAATGTTGAAATTATATAGTATAGTGTAATATTATCCAATGATTAATTATAACTATAACTAATATGTTAATTAATATAGGTTCATAAAATAAATCTTTTATTAATGTATGTTATAATAATATTAAATAAAAAAAAAAATATTTAAAAAAATTAAAATATTTTTATGATGACTAAAAAAAAGTTGATTAATGAATGTTATTTATCATTAGGTTATGGTACTTGATGTACTCTACAAAGAAAATGTCTTAATTCTTATTATCACGTTTACAAATCCAATAAATTCATTGTACATTTCGCTTATAAAGAATAATTTTTTTTCTTCGATGATGACTATAACGGCAATTTCGGTGTTCAAAACTTACATTATATATATTATAATATATATGTGTGTGTGTATTAGGTTACCGGGTATATAATTACGGGCACTTCTAGTTAATATATTTGATGAAATAAAAAATACACACTTCAATAATATTAAGACAATTTAAACATGCCTAATATTATTGTATCATAGTTTTTATTTATTAATGCATAAACTGGGTGACATTTTGAGTTATTAAGTACAATTTTTATAAAAATATGCACTTTTGTTAGCATATGCATTTTAATTACCGTTGATCATTATCTTGAGATTGGGTTTCGGATTCTTTTCGAAGATAATTATCTCGGTCGTCATTGAGGGTAATAACATTTTCTACGCATGTACTAAATTGTAAACTCGCTTCAAATTATATTTATTTCATAAGACAGTTCTGTAATTACATACATTAGCGAAAACCAAACTGATATTATATATATTAACTAGTAAAACTATGTAATATATATAAATATATATATATATATATAAATTGGCATAATTGAGAATTTTATAAAATTAATTAATTAATTTATTGAATTAATGCCCGATAGACTTAAGAGTATAAATAACGAATTTCACAAATTACTACTAATATTTATATACATAAGTGTATATAACGTATAAATAGTATATTCAATCAATAATATACTATTTAAAATATAACAATTTATGGAAGTATATAAACTCGTGGGTTTAACGCTGGTTAATGGTTCATTAAAAATAATATTATCTGTGTCTCAGTGACAAATTATTACTAAAGTGGTTAGAGTTTAAAGTCACTTGACGATTACATTCATTGGATGCTTGGAAAGTTACAATCAAAGTACCGTCATTAAGTAATCCGTTCTTGTTCATTGAACTCTGTATAACGTTGAATGCTGTGGCTTGATAGAAAAGGTGTCCATTATTATTGAGTTATGTGAACAGCGGTAGTATATTGTTTTTTTTCTTTATATTTATATGAGATTAAAAAAAACTCTAACCTATTTGTTACTTGTTTAACTTATATGTCTGATCTAACATGTTTTATTTTTAGTTTAAAATTTACCATACTGAACAATTGATAAGTAATATTATTTTTGAAATTCTTCATTCCAAATTTTTTTTTAAATATTAATTTTTTAACCTACTAATGGATACATTTTTAATTATATTTGCTTGTGTACTATTTAAAATAAAATACAATAATATACTTTTTTTCGTAGTTGTAATAATATCTAAACCTTGTAACTATGGCAAAACTAATTATAAATTATAGATTCCAATAGTTGATGACAATGTTAGTAATGATACTATTAAAATATTGAGTAGTATAGTTTATTCCTAGTTCGAATTCGGTGAAAAAACAATATTTTATTATTATTATTTTAATGTTTTGGGATACCTTTATAGTCATTTTGTACACTTATCAATTTAAATTAAGAAAAATTCTTTGTACATTTTGAATTACGGAGTAAAAGTAAAAAAGTAAAAATTCATACACTTTATTCAACATAACTATAATTTATTCTTTAGATCTCTAAATTATCAATATATATATATAATGCTGTTGCATGTAAAAAATTCAATTTGCAAAGAACTCTAACAGGGTAGTGAATAATTTCAATAAAATCTTGACAATTTTTGGGTTAACTAAATTAAATCATTGCTGAAAATGTAAAATTTTAAGTATGATTTATGATTATATTAATGATTTATACATGATTTATGGTATTTGGTTTTATGTATAACATTTTAAGTATATTGATGAACTGAGAATTGAGAAAAACTGAGTTTTTTCTATTAATTAAATGAGTTATATTTTATAAATTAATTTTCGATATAATTTATATAATAATAGTATAAAAATAATTAATAAACATTTTATTGTAGGATAAAAGAACTTAATAAAAATTGATAATAGACAAATACTGATAATTTAAATATATTTTAATAGTTATGTCGATTTAGTTATAGTTTTGAATATGTATTAGACATTTATAGATAATACATTGATATTTTGTATTTTATATTGTGTGTTTTATTTTATTATTCGCATTTGTTGTTCTTTTTCCACAGTTTATAACTATGATTATCAAAAGAATGAATTATATATTATATAAATATAAGAATTTACTCTTTTCAACTGAGGTTTTGAGTTCCACTGTGGTTTTTAATCAAATGACATTTGGTAAAATACCATTTAATTTATGCGATATGTTTAGCTAAAATTTGTATTATTACCTTTCAAACTGCATTAAAAATATATTTTTAAAATATATCTAACTAATTTACTTATTTCAATATACAGTTAATTTATTAATTTTTAGTTAAACATATTTACTTTTAAATTTTTGTTTTACTTGTATTTCCCTTAATTTCTTGTGTATTATTTTTAAAATCTGTAAAAATTCAATAAAATGTTTATTTGGTAATACTATCATAAATATTAAAATAAAATAATTTATAAGTATGATTTTAGAATGACATAAAATTATGTATAAAATATTATGATAAATATACAACAATAATAATATATTAATATATTAATTCAGTGTTATTAATTTTCATGTTTTTGGTTTTAGGGGTTTTGGAAAACAAGGATTTCAATGTCAAGGTAAGCAATTTTTAGTTGTATTGTTATATTTAACATATCTAAATTAGTGAACTTAAATTAACAAGTGTTAAATATATAATTAGGGAGTACAGGGCGATTTATTTTATTGAAAATTATGCTTTTTTTATTAGTAACATGTTATGTAAAAATAGTGTACTATTATGTATGTTTAAATTTTTAAATTTTCATGTTTATGTATTTTTTCTATGAGTGAGAATTTATTTATTTATGTTTGTATCTAAATAATTATTTAATATTGATTATTCAACAATTCACAGTTCATTATGAAAATATTAATGGCCTTTACATTTTTATATTTTAACTAAAGTTGTAGTTTTTATATTTTATCGTTATTTTTTAATACTTTACATTATTTATTTTTACTACCAAATTGTATTAAAATGATCTCAAATTGAATGTAAATCTTTGTCAAAATATTTTGATTGTATTATTTTAAATATATATATATATATATATATATATATATATATATATAAATCAAATGTTTAAAAATACATATCAGTAAATACGTGACATGTATATTCAATTAATTTTTGAAATTTTAATATTTGACTAGATTTGCATTGTTTATCTTTATTGATGTAGACTACTTTCATAAAATATTCGAGATTTTATAAAACATTTATGAATTAAATTAATTTTTGTATTTAAACGTTCATAAATAATTATTTACAATGTTAATTTGCATAACAAAATTGAAAATGTTTGAAAAAGTATAAATTATTCAGTTGATTTGTATACTCATACTGTCGGCCTAATTCGAAAAGGTCGTATGTCCAAAATGGTAAATTTTACAGGAGAAGAAAAAATAATTTAGTAAATTCACATTATTCAAATAGGTATTGATATGTTTTTCTTTAATTTTCTTTAAGATAATATTATGAAATCAAAAATTTGATTGTATCAACATACGCGGTTTTGGTTTCTTTATTTTGTTAGTTAATAATCCCAAAATGACAAATAATGGAGATACGACTTGCGAATCAGGCTGACGATATATAATATCTATTTATATAAATTTTTAATGCATAATGAAATAATGCAGTTTATAGGTGTAAATAATACAATTTGGTACAATATGTTAACCTAACCAATTATATATTTTTTACATATTAATGATTGATTTTATTGATCATCAAATTTATTTCCATATAATATACAAGTATATTATTTTGGACAGTCGATTTTTATGATATATTAAAAATGATCGAAAAATGTTGTGTTTATTGTTTTTCGAAATTGTAAAAATAAATAAAATTTGTTTTTGTAAAAATGTCTTGTAAGGATAAGGTACCTAATTTTTAACTTATAAATCGATATTAATTCCACAGTTAATTTTGAATGTGAAAGAAACTTAAAGATTAATGTTACATACAACCAAACAAACATAAAAATAAGCATCATAGTTGTATGTATTTTTAAATTCTCTGTTTAGTAGAAAATTCTAAATTTATCTCAAAATACGCTGTTCAAAATATTTTATATTATCTGTATTGTTTAACACTTATTTTTTGTATTTTATTGATATGGTTTCGTACAATCTAGAGTTTCATAAAAAGCCGTACTTACTAAAAAATAATTTGTGCGTTGAACGTGTTCCGGTTAACAATTTAATTTACACATTGAATACGGGTGATACGGGTATTTTAGAAAATTATTAAATAATATTACACGAACATGTTACAACATATATATAAATTAATATTAAATACATTTTACTTATAATATAGTCAGCTTTACAATGTTAGCAACACATACATCATCTATAATCACTACATAAGAAAAGTTCAAGAGAGAATTTAAAAGTGTACCTTGATTTTTTGATTTGAAATACCTTTTATTTTAGAACATATTTTAAATGACTAATTAGTGAAAAATATTAAAAAAAATGTATGAACTATATTTAAAATTGATTTGATCATTCGGCATAAGATTTATGTATAATGTAGCCATTTGTATCATGATTCACACACATCGTAATTTTCAATATAAATGTATTCCTAAAAAATAAAAAATAAAGTAGCCTAGTTCAAAATGTATAAAATATTCCCAAAAGTGAGCTACATGCGTTCAATATACTTTGATAATACACAAAAACAAATAAATAAATATCTTAGATAATGCAATTATTATGATACATTATATTTATGTATAAAAATTATGTTTGTGATACATAATTTAAAGTAAAAATTAAAATATAAATATGCACTATAAATTAATATTTTTATGATTGTAAAAATTATTTTTAATGGAATTTTACTTTTATTGGCGATTTATTATTGTTCAGCATTGTTTCTAATACATCAGCTGGTTATTAGTGATTCAATTATAATTACATTTAAATTTAAATGTAAAAGCTTTGAAACCTTACAGTAATAATATTACAATATACAAGATAGGATTATTGTATTCAGAATAGGAATAAAGTTTTATTAATATATAACTATTATTGTATAATATAAATCATATAATATCTTACTACGTCAAACTCTTGAATTAAAGTGTACTTATTTTATCTAACTTATGAATATTGATTAAATCTATATTTTGGTTGATAAAAAAGATGACAAAAATATTAAACTAGGTTATATTTTTTATAAGCCCGAAAGTTGGAATTATGATATAACTAACTGGATGTTCTCATTAATAGCATTGATTATAAATTTAATTTTATAAAATGATAAAATACAATTTTTTTTGTTTATTTCTAAACAATAAATATTCAATATTAGTTTACTACTTAATTGTTATTTTAGTGGACTTTAAAAATTGCTATTTGCTGATAGTTAATAATTGCTTTTACATTTTTTTTAAATAGTTATATTGAACTTGAACGTCACGCAACGTTGGAATTACTGTAATTTATACACATTTTACTAGAAATTTGCCTATAAAGTGAATCGATGAAGAATAAACACAGGGTTTAGAAATTTATATACTTCCAGTTTTACATTGGAAATAGTTTTAAGCATTAATTTTTTTAAGTATAATATTGAAACATATGTTATTCTGTCTATACTCAAATAAATTAGTTGTTAGCCTTGATAAAAAATATTTTATAAATTCTTGACATACACAAAACGTCACTATAATTTGTTTTTCATCTTTGAATTTTTATTATTGCTATTACATTTTATGATGCGTTTTCTTCAGTTGTATTTAGTTTTATATATTTTAGAACTCATGTAGACATACATTTAATTTATTAAGTTAACACATTGTTGATAAAAATAACGACTCAAAGTTCAAAACTCTTTTATGTTCTTTGAATATTTTATTAAAATATATAGCATTTCTTTTAATATTTCTAATAACATCAGCTATTTATTTTTAAGAATTTTTTACTAATGTTTATTCGATGATCTATGTATATTCAAATTATAAATGTTAATTTATCATTTTATTTGTTGTGTACACTAATTATTTTTATTTTACATTTATATAAAAGTTTTCTTAGTTTATCACTGTCTTTTTGGAAATAGGTTAAATGTTGTTACTGTTTAAAATGTGTTGAATGTATCTCATTAGTGTCGAAATAATTTTCAATGGTATACCATATGACTAGAATAATTGGATATTATATTATAACAATCATACGACGCTTCTCATTGTTTATGCCACCAATAATGTTGAACGTGAATTGTATTCGAAAAAATAGTTTGAACGTTTGATCGTATGGTATTTAACCTATTATTTTAACAAACGTACAACTTTACAATCTATAAATTCGATTGAGAGTGATATGAGGGTTATTGGTGTGTGTTAGGAGATGTAGTAAATCGAGACGAGTGGAAGTTTAAGACAAAGGTGGCCAACCTCAATTAGTTGGGAAGAAAGAGAGGGAGAAGAAGAAGACAACTTAACAATCTAATGTTAAATTAATTTAGAAAATTAAATTTCTGATATTTTACTGTGGCTTATTTTCAATATTGTTTTTATTTTAATAATACTTTTTTGTTATCATTTAACCAATTAATACAATTTCTATTTTTGATCATTTTATTTTAAATCAATTTAAGTATTTTGTCTAGGTGATACCTTATGAGGTTATGTTTCAATTCATCGCGACTAAAATATAATTTTTGAAATAAAAATAGTTAGATTGGTTATCATCACATGATATAAAAAGAAGGAAAATACTTGACAATTAATGTAAGCTAATTATATTTAAATTTTAGATAAAATATTAAAGGTCGTGAGTTCATCACTTAACATTTTTTATATTTTTTTATTCTTTGAAAATAGTTATGTATAGTGTCCAAGGTGAAGTTTAAAATTGTTTTTTGAAGGCCATAGCTTATCATTGTTTCATATGTAAATAAATAGTACGAATCAAAAACATCCATTTTAGTGACTAGAAGATGGAAAACGATTCCTAACAAATCTTGTTTTTTATATTAAAATCAAATTAAGGATGAAAAAAAGTCAAAGAAATCATTTATTACTATTTAAAATACATATATCTAAGTATATAAGGTGTACGAGTAGTACACCTCATTTATTTTTGTATTTTGGTTAAGAATCTCATTAGGGATAATGACAAATTTTTAAATACTTTAAGTATTTATCTATGTACCAATTTACAAGTCATATACATACTTCTACTATAATTGTATGTTTATTTACAGAAGGTTAAGAATTAATTACCTTATTCTTTCTTTTTTCACATAGTTATGGACATTTGTATAATAATGAAATTTGCAATATTGATTTTTATTGTTTTAGATTATTATAAATTGTGTTTAATTGTGTAAGAATATTTACAATTGGTATTATTTTACTTAGTTATATTAAACGTATTGTTTATAATTTTTTTAATTATTAATTTAATGAGAGTTCATGTGAATTTATATATTTAGGTAAAAATAAATTATTATTTTTATAATATGGAAATAATATAGTCACGAAATTATTAATGATAATAATTCCATAATTCCATACTGCTGCTTATTAAATTTGTCATACTACTACTTTATTCTTTAATAAAAGATTAAAATAAATCTATATGTTATTTTTATTTATTGCAAATCGTTGTTTGTTGAAATTGTTATTTTTAATTTTGAACATTAAAAAAAAATATATAAAATTAATAAGGCATCTATTATACAAGTAATATGACTAGATTAAAAATGCATATAAAATACGTTTTAGTTTTCAAATAATAACACTTTTGGCTGAATTAAATTAATTTATCAGTCCTTTTTTGCTTTCAGGTAGGCCGGTATAGTAAGAACTGTAATGTCAATTCTAAAATCTTACCTAAAAAAACAAATTTATTGATTTTTACTGCCTATAAGCTTCCAGCATGTAAATTATATAAAACCTTAAAAATAAACAAGAACATTTGTTCTTAAAAGTTAGAGACTTTTCAAAGATTAATATTGAAAATTTAGCTGGGAATTATTACAAGAAAGCTTAACTGTTAGTTAAGTTAAAATAAAATGAGTAATATTGTTGTAGTATAATTATGATCTTTTTATTTTATAATCTTTAGTCTCAACTTACCTTAACATGGAAAAAATATAAATTTATAATTTATTTATATTCTTAGAATAGTTATAATTTTACTTTTAAATTGTTAGTACATTTAGGGTATAATCTATGAATCAATAAATCACACAATATAAAACCCATGGGTACTTGATGGCTAAAAATAAATATCCATCATGTTTAAAATTTTTATCTGAATGTTGTCAATATGAAATATATAAAAGGGAGAAACAAACACCTGATCAATTACACTAAAGTCTAGGACAGTAATTAAAAGAAAAAAATAATATATTACATTTTCTAAAACGAACATGTTTATGTTAATTAATTTAATTATAGAAATTAATAAAAAAAAAAAAAATTAATACGTTAATACATTTTTTAAATATATATTTATATGTATAATTTTTTCTTGTATGTATATTTTTTTTATTGTATGTGCCCAGTAAATTAAAACATAATTCCTAAAAATTATAAATAGGATTTTATACGATCGAAATACATTTTACCAAAATTAGTGTATAGTGTATAGTACAAAATTAGTAAAGCAATATTTTTATTATATTGTAACCTAGTTTATTGTAAACAATATAAATAATATTTAGAATTCAGAGATTAATATGTATGAGATTGTACATATATTTTCCAAATATTATATAAGATTTCCTATTGTCTTGATTTTGGTATTATTTATTGGCCAACAATTATTGCTTTAAATTTATTTCTTACAATTTGTAAAATTTCTTGTGGATTATATTCCTATAAAAATATGAGATTACTAGTTATTACTAAAATTATATATTTTTTAAATTGAACCTCGGTACACTTATATTCAATTGTATCTTCAAATATGTATCTAGTTTTGTTTTATATATCTTGTAATTTATCATAATAATCAATAATTAGCAATTTATTTTTTAGTTTTAATTTTTTTACATATTCAATATATTTTTGATGTATTTATCATGATTTATTTTGTGTGAAAAGTGTTTTATTTCTATAATATATATTTTAAATTGTTATGTCAATGGTATAAGGTCACCCTAGAAATTGATTCTGACACTTTTCCACCATTACCGCGGTCTATTATGTCAGAAGAATAAGTAATGATGTTTGTTATACACTAAAAGATATATTTATCTATTAGTATATAATGTATTTTGCTTTGTCGAATGCATTTGTTCTTAGCAAAAACTCCTACAGAGAAAAAGTAGACGTAATTGTAAAAATAAAAAAAATTCTTTGCATACATTGTTATTTAAAATAAATTTTTTTATGGATGTACTTTTGCAATATTTTAGCCTTTTAAAGTATACTTAATTGATTTATTGATATTAACTCTAATATAATGTTAAGTTTTCCAAAATATCGGATAATCAAAAATATAGAAGTTCAGTTAAATAATATATATATATATATATATATATATATATATATATTAACTGTTTTATTTTAGAAATTAGGTTTACGTAACCTGTATATTTTTTGTATTAGATTTAATTTTTTTTAAATTTTTTTATTTTGAGGGATATGTATTATAGGCAATGTATTTTATTAGATTTACTACAATAGGAAATTTTTATTTTTATCTGTGGATACGATTTCGACCAGAAGAAATTGCTTCCATCATCTAATAAAATATAAAAGATCGAAAATGAGTTCTAGATCTAGGGTACTTTTTAAAATTTTATATTTTTCTACAGTTTTCCGAAAAATTACAAATAATTAATGAAAACTTAAAAAAAAATATGGCAAAATTTACAGCATTCTGATTTTTGATACTAACATTTTTGTTTTCATTGTAATATACATTTTCGAATGATGTACCTAATATATAATTTAAATTTGATATGCTTCAATTTATAGTAATGATCTAAACTTTGACTATGTTATATAAAAATGCTAGAAAAATGAATTGAAAAATTATTATTATTATTTTTTTTTATCTAGAAAAATGGTGTTGTTATTTGCAAAAAAAGTTTATGTTAATACAGGATTATATTATTTTAGCATAAAAAACGTCCTATATTTTAAAAGTTTTGAGACTTGATTATGAATATAAACATTACATTTAGTGAATTTAGAAAAGAGTATCGAAGAATCTCTCTAGAGACTTCTTTCTGTTTGTAATTAACACGAAAATCGACCGGACCCGACCGACAGCGAGACTATTATACACTAAGTTTTGTCTTGGCACTCGGACCTCTCATTCGCACGCATTGGTTGTATGCGGAGTGCGAGAGAGATACAGCTTAAAACTGCAATTTTATGAGTCTCATTTTTCGTTCGCTCCGTGGATCATACTTGGGTACTTTCCGGCGTTGTGTTAATAACATTTCTAATAATAGCAATAACAACAACAGGTACTCGCGGCGCACCACACGCTATATATCTAAATATGTATATACAGTAGATTCTCGTTATGTCGAATCTCAAGGGGAATAGAAAAAAGTTCGAGATATCAAGTTTTATTAAAAAATAAAAAAAACTAATATAAATGCATGTTGTATAATGTATATAAATAATAAATAATACGAATTCCTAAAATACATAATTTGAATAATAAAAAAACTAATACCTATAAATGTATGTTGTATAATGTATATGCATAATAAAAATAAATTAAAATACTAAAATGACTGAATAAATTATTTTTTTTTAGAAAAATCTGTCATTAAGGTTTGCTTAATATTACGTCTTCCAAATTATTTAATGCAGAAAAAGCCTTATCATCCATACCTGTATTAGTTTCAACAAAATTTCTTAGTGTTTTTAAAGCATCTTTAAGTTGTTGAATTGTTACTTGGGTAAAAATGACTTTCTCCTCATTTTGTGATTCGTCTTCACTCTCGCTGGTATTTTCATTGGTTTCTGATAAAATTTTGTTATCTGTCCATGTTCCACATGCATGTACATTATTGTCCATTTCCACATAATGTAAAAAATTTTTGTTGTCTAAATTAAGATGATCAGCAACAAAATTACATTTATGCAATATGCAATGTAAAATATGCAATTATATCACCGGCTTTTATGAAGCAATTTAATATAGTCTGTGGTGTTACACAGACTTATCAGACATTCTTATAGCTTCGAGTATGTTTATAGAAAATGATTAGTTGTTATCTATATTATCGACTAACTGTCTGATTTATTTATTTTCTATAAAACATTTTGAAATCCTGTATAACGCCTTGGTCCATGGGCTGAAGTATAGATATTGTATTAGGTGGTAAAAAATGTACTTTAATGGAACTTAATTCAATATCGTGATTATAAGATATACAATTATCTATGAATAGTAGAACTTTTCGATTTTCTAGTTTCATTTTTCTATCAAAATTTAAAAGCCACTCACTAAATAATGACGTAGTCATCCAAGCCTTTTTATTTGACCTATAGTCAACTGGTAAAGATTTAATTCCTTTAAAACACTAGGGCCGTATTTATAGTCAATCCTTAAGAATAAGTATTGCTTAAGTCATGCTTATGATTTAAATGAGATTCATAAATATTTCTTGAGCTTTAAAAAATGAAAAGTACGGCTTATTCAGAAGATTTTAAAAAGACTGGTCTCGACTATGCTTAAGAAATTTTTTTAATGATAATGACAGAGTAATACGAGGTATATATATGATTTTTTTTTTTATGTTTTTGATCAAATCACATCGAATTAAAAAATATGGATGTAATAAACTTTGTAGAATTACTTAATTTTTACTACCGTGATAAAGAAAATAATGGACGTGTTCCTAAACGATACATTAGAGACATGCAAAATCCAATTGATTTTTATGACGATAAAGAATTTTTAACAGATTCAGGCAAGTGAAATAATTTAGAATTTACCATACAATATAATTTTTTAGATTCTGAACGAGTGAAGAATGTATTGATTTTACAATAATGTGTGTTTTATTTATTTTTTATTTTTTATTTTTGTGTCTGTCGACACGATTTGGGGCAGTAAAAATGCTTCGATTTCTTTATGTAGCGACTTTTTTTAAAGGAAAGTGAATTTAGTTGGTACTTTGGGGGGTAAAAAGTTAAAAATTTTTAATATTTTTTAAATGCGACGGGAAAAACCCTAAAAAATTAAAGGAAAAACGGGAGTTTTTACGCAAAACCAGTTTTTGACAAAATCAAATTTTTTATTTTGCTATAACTCAAAAACTAATCGATGTAAATACTTGAAATTTTCACCAAATGTTAAGATTAGCGTTCCCTATACACCGTTAAATTTTCAAAGTATTTTGAATTTTATTGAGCTATTTATAGACAATTTAAATTTTCAATTTTTTTAAATAATTTTTTTTAAAATAACGATAAAAATTTTTTGGCCGGCCAGAAAATCTTGAAAATTTAATACAAGGTTTCTTATAAGATGTTCCTTAACTGATAAAAAAAATCTAAAATCGTAAGTCACAATTTTTTTTTATAAGTGCTCAAAGTTCCAATTTATACAAATATGTAAAAATTGCGAAGATTTGCAAATAATTTTGTGGTTGAAAAATCATAAAATTTTTTTCTTTTATAACTAAGTTTTGAAAATTTAGTACAAGGTTTTTCATTAGTTTTTCTTCAAATATCTGTAAAAAAAATTCTACCGGATTCATACAAAAAAATTTTATGAGTGTTTGAAATTTAAATTTTTACAAAACCACGTTAAATAACGGTTTAGCCTCAAACTATTTTTGCTATTTGTTTTTATCCAAAAAGTATAAGTTGTAGAATCTTGAAAATTTTATCAGTTGTTTATATTGGCATTTCCTTTATGTTATATTTCTTTCAAAATATTATATTAAGTTTTAAGCGACTTATAGGCATTTAAAATATTCGATTTTTTTACATTTTTTTTTTATAATCGGTGATTTGGCTCGTACAAAATACTTGAAAATTTAATAGAAGATTCCACAGAAGTAGTTCTTATTGTCATTCAAAAATTATTAAAATCCATAGGCACAATTTTTTTTTATAAGCGTTTGAACAGCGAATATTGACATAAAATTACATGTAAAATATAATATAATGTATAATATTCTAGACTGACAAATGATATCTGCTTTTTAAAATGCTCATACTCAAAAACGAAAAACCGCAACAACTTGAAATATTCACCAAATCTTTATATTGACGTTCTCTATACATGGTTAAGTTTTCAAAGTATTTTGACATATTTTGACTTATTTATAGACAATTTAAATTTTCGAATTTTCTAAATTTTTCGTTTCAAAATAAAATATACTTATTACAATATTTATAAATAACATTGTATTATATTCTAGACAAATATATCATCTCTGTTCAGAATCGTTTTTCTTATTCAATGATACCTATCATTGAATTCAAATTTAACAAATCCATTATAATGATCTATCCTATGAAGAATCGCACTCCACCCCCAAGTGTACAGCAGAGCGAGGCCCATCCGGTTCTTTTTAATATTCATTTTTACAATTTAATATGTAGAACACATTATATATATTATATATATAATGTGTTATAATATATATAATATAATAGTACCGACCTTGACTATCAAATGAGCACGCCTATGAATAGCATAATATCCAAGAAATAATTAAAATTAAGCATGTATACAGACTGATTATTCTTAGCTATAGACATAGTTTTACCTATATAAATTAAAATATTTACAAAAAAAAAATTATAATTCATAATTTAATCTCACTTAAAATTAAAATTTAATAGATTTTCTAAAACTACAGTACTGCAATGTTTAATGCCGCTTTTATTTAATAACGTCGAAGCCAAATTCAATGACAATTCAATGAGAGGCCTCCCAATTCCATCATTATTGAAACTACTTGCAGTGTTACGGTATTATGAAAATGGAAATTTTCAAGTGAGTAATTGAGTGAGTAATGACAGTGATCTACAAATCTACTCTATTTTTCATTACAGATAGTTACTGGTGATTTGGTTAGTATTAGCCAACCAACTGTAAGTAGATGTGTAAAAGATATTTCAAGAATAATTGCTAGTAAGTTACCGACTTTTGTGAAGTTTCCTGCTACTCTAGAAGGCAAAATACATAATCAAGTGCTATTTTCTAATATTGTTGGTAATTTCAAAATAATTTCTTCATAATGCTTATAATGCTTTAAATAAGTGTATTATACAGCATACACAGTTGAACAATTATTTTATTTATTATTAATACAATTTAATTAATTAATTAAATTATTTTATTAATATAAAATATAACTAAACTTTTGGAACTTCCTAAAATAACATAATATTTGTATGTAGGTTTACAAGATTGATTCCAAGATATTATAAATGAATAATAAAGTGTTTAAATAAAATATAGGTATTAATTGTAAATAAATTAATAATATAATTGTTTTTCAATGGTGATGAGGTGTCAAATTAATTTTAACAAATTATTCGTTATATCAATAATCAATAATATTAGGAATAAAAATAATTGGTGACAAATTAATTTCAGAATCAAATTTAAATAATATGATAGCTATTAGTTTTCTTAGACGTAGATACAACAATTATATTTAAATATTTCAAAATCATCAATAGGACTGCTAAGCTTAAGGAAAAAAGCTGCCAAAATATTATTTTTTAGTTTAGCTCATCAAAATAAGTATAGCGTACCTATCTAATACACGATTTCTACTTCAGAATACTAAAAAACGTATATAAGGGTTACATAATGATTAAACGTAAAATAAAATATTTAAAATTCAACTCAGTTTTGGATGATCACCAGTGGAATTAAACGTATTGGTAATATTTTCCCATGCTTTATTTTTATCATGAATGCTAAATGCATAGGTTTTTTATTTTCCACTACTTTGTTTAACTGTATTAATTGCATGATTAAAGATTTTTCAGATGCTGAATACGCAAGTCCTTTACCCATTTTGACTTGAGTACTAGACGGTTTTATTTAAATAAAAACGTAAATCGCATAATAATATATACTTTATGAGTGATAACAATCTGTAACCATGTGTGACCATGACTAGTTACCAAAATAAGAATAAGAATTACTTTTGCTTTTAGTATTGTTTATAACTTATATAAGTATGACTTAAGCCTGTTTATGAATACTTATGATTAAGCATTACTTTTAAAAGTATAAGATAAGAATAGACTGAGGAATTGATTATAAATACGGACCCTAGGCTTCTTTGCTTTACCAATGACAAATAATTTTAGTTTTTCAGTTCCAGACATATTTGATCCTATCATAATTGTAATGCGCTCTTTACCGTGTTTTCCACCAGAACATTCTTTACCTTTTAACATTAATGTTTTATCTGGTAAGCATTTGAAAAATAAGTCCGTTTCATCGACATTAAAAATATCATTAGAAAAATAACCTGCTAAGACATCAGGAAGATTTTTAATCTAGTTTGAACAACAATGTGTGTCTACTGAAGCTTTTTCTCCACAAACAGTTCGAAAAACTACATCGCGTCTTTTTTTCCAATTTGTAAGCCATCCACTACTAGCTTTAAATTAATTAGTGTGTCCTAGTTGTTGTGCATATTCGTTTGCTTTTTCATGTAAACTTGTTCCATTTAATGGTATGTTTTTATCTCGACACTGAGTAAACCATTTTAGCAAACATTTATCAATGTCCAAATGAGGAGTCATCCTCATTTTTTTCATATTTCCACAATTGAACTTCATTATTTTCTCTTTCTGTTTAATAATTGACAATAATGTATTTGGTGGAATATTGAATTCTTTGGCGATTTCACATTTTTACGGTTACCTTTTTCAACTAACTGTATTAAACGAACTTTTTCCGAAATTGAAAGAACATTTAATTTACGCTTCTTTTCCATTTCACTACAAACGAACAAACGAACAAACGAACTACGCAAGACTACAAACGTGACTACCAACGCGCTAAATCACAATCGCTATACTGCACTGTACTACACAATGTATGCAATGTACTGCACAATTCCTTTTTCATCCGTAATAAAAATATTATTTGTGGACTCGAGATCATGAAAAACGATTATTAATTTTATATCGAGTTATCGAGAGCAAAACACTATTAAGTGTAATAGTAATTTCAAGGGGAATTCAAAGTAGTTCGAGATAACGAAAAATTCGAGATAGCGACGTTCGACATATTAAGAATCTACTGTATATATATATATATATATATATATATATATATACATATATATAGTATATTTTAGACTTTATTATATCATTGTCTATATTTATTTAATTATACATAAATTATTCATATTATATTATACCCTTACATTATTATATATTATATATGTATATAAAAAATATTTAAAAAAAACCATTTTTAACTACATCTGTAGAATTTTTTTATTACGTCTATAATAATGGGAAGGAAAATGTTTTTTTGTTTTTAATTTGACGGGACTCAATTAATGATATCGTTACGTTTAAAGAGTTTTATATTAAAACTTGCACTGTATGTTCCTGTAAAATTGTCCAAGAATTTTAAACTAATATTTTGCTAGTACCCATTAAAAATGATCCAAAAAAAACGCACGAGTTAAAAACGCTTATAGATTTCCAGCGTTCAATTAAAAAACCCTGGACTAAATGTTTAAGTTGTAACAAGGATACAACTCATAATGTTTAGGTCGATCCAAAAATTACAAACAAAGTTTTGATAGTTCAATTACAGTTGGAAATCTCCGATAATAGCAACCCCGGGGATTATATATTCTGTAATTACAAAATAAAGGCTTTGCTACGTCTGTACTGAAAATTCACAATCGCTTCTATAAGCTATATAGTTGCATTTTCTATGAGAACAATCCTTAATCTGGCAGATACAGAAAAATGATCAGGGAGTACAAAACCAACTGGGTATGCATAAATAACCAAATCACAGAACCACGCAAATGGCCCCAGAATTCCAAAAACGCTCACATTTTGTTATTTGAAGCAAAATAATCTGAGTCCCGAGATAATATATTTATATATGTATATTACTCTAAAAGTTTTTAATACAAATTAAAGTTACTTTCATTTAAATTGATATTATTATTTTGATGGGCATACTCTATTTAAATTACTTGATTTCTATTTTAAGAGTTGTTCCATGATATTTAGAAATTCGTTAATAATATGTTTATACAATATGACTATTACGAAAATTCATTTCAGCTTTTAGTTTTTTTTTAAGTTGTGACGTTTCTGTTTGTTTCATTTAGTTTATTAAATGTATGTATTATTTTATAAGTTATAACTTATTCATACATTAATTTATTAAGTTGTATATTTTCATATGTTGTGCCAAGAAATTTATATTGTTTTTTTAACCTTATTATATATTTTTATTTAATAAAAAAATAATTTATTTCTTAGATATTTAAAATTTTTTTATGTAATATAAATGAAATATCTGCCAGTAAAATTATTATTACTTTTTAATAAAATACAGTAACGTCTTATGTAATAGACACTTTTAAATATTTGACATATTCCCAAAAGGGATTACTTTTAAATTATTCGAAAAAAATGTATTTATAATAATTGAGATTATAACCTCTAAATAATGGATGCCTGTTAATGGATGTGTATACTTCTAATAGTAGACGTAACACTAAATCAGATACAAAAATTAAAAATTAACTTTTATTAATGGATATTGATAGTGGATATATATTATATTATATTGTAAAATATATAAGTAATAAAAATACTTTATTTATCTTTTATATTTTATTATATTAATGGGTTTTCATATTTCAAAATATATTTAATAAATTTAAATAAAAATTAATACATATTGTAATATAATAATTAACAAAACATTAATAACACAAAATAAATTATTCATACTTGGTTTATTCTAGTTTGCTTGAAATAATTTTCTTATACTTTTCTTGTATTACATTTGATTATAAATATCGTGCTTCAAAAATATTAACTGCAAATACAGAGAAGTACCAACATTATTTTTTATATCTTACAGTAAATGTATCGTAATGTAATTAAGACATCGTGACTAAGCCTACAGAAGCGAATTCATTATAAATTAAATACAAGTATTTTATTACCAAATTTAAAGCTTTAGAACAGCGGTTCTCAAACTTTTACGACTACGGAAGCGTTAGGATAAAAGTTTGTATTTCGTGCAACCTCAATGTATGTAACTCCAATTAACAACAATTTTTTAATTATTTATTGTAAAACCTATTAGTACTCCAAGTAATGTTTAAAGATAGTTGGTGATAATTTTTTATTACAATTACTACACTCTTCAATATTCACCTTGTGGAACCCTTGAGATTTTCCCATTGAACCCTTAGGTTCTACGGAACACACTTTGAGAAACGCTGCTTTAGAATAATAAAATAATAATAGCATAAACATATTTGATTAGAATTCATTTAATTAAAACAAAACTACATCTATTGAATTCAAAAGTAAATAATTTAAAATATTTCAAGTTTATAAGATTATCAAAAGGTTATAAAATAATGCTTACAATTTTTCTCTTCGATGGGAATCCCAACATAAAATCCCTATGGGCTTATCTTATGTTGATGATTTTTGGTAGCTATTCTCATATTGTTGAAAAAGATTGAAAAATTCTTAAAATTAGTTTATCATATATTAATTTTCCACTTAACATACGGTTACTTTGAAGAAACACGAAAACAAAAATATACTACTGATATAGAATTAATAAATGATTCGATTTGTTTTATATTCGATTTTAGTATACTATAATTTTTAGATACAAGTGTAATATAAGAAAAACTATGATTATTCCATACGTTCAGAAGTAATAAAATTTGTGAACATATACGAAATATCATACGAAATTTAAATATTAGTGTATAGTTAATTATGAAGTGTATTGTGATTATGTAAGAAAAAGTAACTAATTTGACAGTTCTTCACTTATAAAATTTGAAAATTCTCATTTCATATTTAAAAATATATAGGACTATATACATATATACACAGTGCCGGTTCAAGGATTTGCGGGGCCCGGTGCAAAATATTTTATTTTTTTTTATAAAAGAGTGTTTTCCTTGATATTGGTACAAAATTGATGTAGTTATATATATATGTTATTTTGATTAATGGTTAATTGGATGTATTTAATTTATTATCAATCATAAGTTGATATTATTTTTAATTAATTTTTTAGTTACTTGAATTTATAACAAAACAATTAAATAAATATAAATTTATTAAAAATATGTATGATTGACAATTTGAGATTGTATAACATACTTCGTTTTAATCTCAAAATAAATAATGTTCCTACCATTTTCACCCATCATGCATTCACTACTAAAAATTAAATTATTGATTATAATTAAATAACTAGTAAAGTGATTTAAACAAATTAGATAATATTGCGGAAATTTCCTTGAATAAATTAATTTAAGTTTTTAATTGAAAAAACACTGGATATAAACATTAAAAATATGTAAAATATCATTGAGGATATTTTTCAAGAAGTTACACTAATTTTTCTTCTACAAGTTTCACTTTGATATGTTTATCTAATTAATAATTATAATTGCATTAGAGGTCTCTTTATATACATTTTTTTTCGTAATTTACTAATAATAAAAGTTCATAAAAACAAATATTTGGTAATAAAATAATTTATGTTGTTATTGAAAGTATATTAATAAATCGTGTTTTTCTACTCTAGTATTTCCTTATATTTTTAATATCTGTAATAAAAAGTAATATTTTCCATCTTTTTCTGAGTTGAGTGAAGTGAGAAGAGTGCCACTTCCTAACCACTATATTTTTATAGTATTTTCATTGTAAAATTATACTATTTTAGTTATATTTTTCTTTTCATTGAATACTTTTTTGTATGAAAAAATAGTTCTCTACCTTGAGATGTTTAAAATTTCTTATTTTATTACTGACTTGTTGTGATTCATGGACCTATTTTGGATCTAGAAGTATTTCTTATAAATTTAAAACATTTTACAAGTATCACACATTTTTAATTATTAATATATGACAATGTCCAAGGAATCAAGGATTTTCTATAATACTTGTTCGTCATGACGTAGGTATATGTTTAATATTAATTTATAATACGATATTATATTTCATTGAATTTTTAATTTTAATTAAAATAATTTTTTTTTTTAATTTAATCGCTATTCAAATAGTAACATTATTTTTTTTTCTTTTATCTGTTAGCGTTTTATGTTAAACAAAGTATTGAAAAGCTTTAACTTTTTTGATTACTATCGTTAAAACTTTTTGTATATGACTATAAATTTTATTAATATCCATAGTAAAATAATATTACCTGATAAATATTTAACAACTATTTTAAAATGGCAGTTAAATAATATTAATTGCATTAATTTAACATTTAAATTTAATTGACAATTTTATACGTTTTGTTTTCAGTTCATAATAGACTTACATAAGTAGTAGTAATTACTGTTTGTAAAATTCATTAATTCATATTAAATAATTTATATTTAACTAAATAACCTAAAAAAAAAAAAAAATGAAATTATATTTTATAATTATTAGGAAAAACGGATATAATATTACATTATTTTCATAGAATTTTAATATTTGTAAATGTTTTTTATACGTACATTAATAGCTATACAATTTTAAAATTCAATAAATTATATTTAAAACCGTCAATATATTTATATAATTTACATAAAAAGAAAAACAATTTCTTTAAACTAGGTATATGATATAAAGCAGGGTTGAAAGATATAATACGGTATAGTATAAAACACATATTATACGTACGAATAAAACGTATAAAATGTATAGTATATATCACATAATTATATACGTTTTATTCCGTAAAAAAATAAAATCACTTATAACTAAAGAATTTTAAATTTTCTAAGAGTGAATTTCAAAAACAAAATATATTTTACGTTTTAGTAATTTTAAACGTTTTATACGTATTATTCATGGGATAAAAGTATATAACAATGTAACACGTAATAAGATAAACGTATTTTTGGAAATAATAAATCCTTTCACAAAACTTTTTTAAAATTCCAATTTCTTTCATTATAATTAGGGTATAGGACTTGAAGCATTTGCATATTCGTTTTGCACAATCACAAAAATAGCAGAGTACGAAACAAATACGTTTCATGCTTTCATAAAGCTACACACATATAACTGTGGAGTTGTTTTGACCACCAAATAAGTCAATTCCGTGCACATTCGAGCGTTAGATTTCGCCCAAGGATGAAGGAGTGTTAATTTGATTACGCAAGTGGTAAATAGTAACCACTTGGTTTAATACAACGCCAGTTTCAGTTCTAATTTACTTCATAAAAAGTATCGGTATAACTACATCAATAATGTTATCTCAACTATTTTAAGGAGTTAAAATCAATATTATTTTTATACAACTATTGCAAAAGATATTGAGATCTGACAGAGATTCGAACGTCAATTGGGAATATATCTAAGAATTCCTTAACCTAACGCCTACCCTACTCAGCGACTACCTAACTTAATCTCATTTGTGGAAATACTGTTATCTAAATAAAGTTATATCTACAATTTACCTGTGTAATTAAGATATAAGATATATAAGATATTATAAAAAAAAAATTGTTGTAGGTAATTAACTAATGAACATAGGCAGATGTTTGATCACATTTTGGGGGGCTTAACATGTTTGTCTGATCCATGTAAACATATATTTTTAATGTGTCCAATATTCACCTATGCTAATGAGGTAAAATAAAACGAATACGAATTGCATCTCATTGTATAATAGGTACTTTAAATTGTATCGTTCGCAACACGAATAATTAAGATATACATGATACGAAACAAACGTGTGATGAAAATAAATGCAGATAAAAAAAAGAACCGGATGGGCCTCGCTCTGCTGTACAGTTAGGGGTGGAGTGCACCTCGCTTATAGGATAGGTCATTATTATAATGGATTTGTTAAATTTGAATGCAATGATGGATATCATTGTATACGAATAACGATTCTGAACGGAGTTCATATGTTAGTCTAGAATATAATACAATGTTATTTATAAATATTATATAAGTAAATTTTATTTTTAAACGAAAAATTTAGAAAAACCGAAAATTTAAATTGTCTATAAATAAGTCAAAATATGTCAAAATACTTTGAAAACTTAACCATGTATAGAGAACGTCAATATAAAGATTTGGTGAATATTTCAAGTTGTTGCGGTTTTTCGTTTTTGAGTATGAGCATTTTAAAAAGCAGATATCATTTGTCAGTCTAGAACATTCTACATTATATTATATTTTACATGTAATTTTATGTCAATATTCGATGTTCAAACGCTTATAAAAAAAAATTGTGCCTATGGATTTTAATAATTTTTGAATGACATTAAGAACTACTTCTGTGGAATCTTCGATTAAATTTTCAAGTATTTTGTAGAAGCCACATTTTTTTTATCACCGATTATAAAAATAAAATGTAAAAAAATCGAATATTTTAAATGACTATAAGTGGCTTAAAAATCAATATAATATTTTGAAAAAAATATTGCATAAAAGAAATACCAATCTTAACAGCTGGTAGAAATTTCAAAAATCTGCGACTTATACTTTTTGAATTATAACAAATATTTAAAATCGTCTGAGAATAAATCGCTATTTTATGCAATTTCGTAAATATTTAAATTTCAAACAGTCGTACAATTTTTTCCTCTTAGTCCGGTAGAAATTTTTTTAAAGATTTTTGAAGAGTAGCTCATAGATAACCTAGTGTTAAAATTTTGAACCTTAAGTATGAACAAAAAAAATTTTATGAATTTTTATCTACAAAATAACATGCAAATTATCGTGATTTTTACACATTTTATACAAATTTGAGAA
Organism: Sipha maydis; assembly: GCA_034509805.1. NCBI lineage: Eukaryota > Metazoa > Arthropoda > Insecta > Hemiptera > Aphididae > Sipha > Sipha maydis. Next base: position 133,109 of record JASXSY010002367.1, on the reverse strand, counting down.
TTAAGGGCTTATAAAAAAAAATTGAGTTAACCGATCACCGATATTTTTTAGTTACGATAAGTTTAACTTATTATAAACCTAGTATAAAATTTTCAAGAGTTTTCGCTCAATCAATTAAATTTTATAGATGTTTAAAAACAAAAATTTAACAAAAATCGAAAATTTTAATTGTCTATAAATAAGTCAAAATATGTCAAAATACTTTGAAATCTTAACTATGTATAGAGAACGTCAATATAAAGATTTGGTGAAAATTTCAAGTTGTTGCGGTTTTTCATTTTTGAGTTAGAGCATTTTAAAAAAAACCGATATCTTTGTCAGTCTAGAATATTATACAGTATATTATATTTTACATGTAATTTTTTGTCAATATTCGCTGTTCAAACGCTTATAAAAAAAAATTGTGCCTATGGATTTTAATAATTTTTGAATGACTTTAAGAACTACTTCTGTGGAATCTTCTATTAAATTTTCAAGTATTTTGTACGAGCCAAATTTTTTTTATCACCGATTATAAAAAAAAAATGTAAAAAAATCGAATATTTTAAATGCCTATAAGTGGCTTAAAAATCAATATAATATTTTGAAAAAAATATGACATAAAGGAAATACCAATCTTAACAGCTGGTAGAAATTTCAAAAATCTGCGACTTATACTTTTTGAATTATAAAAAATATTTAAAATCGTTTGAGAATAAATCGCTATTTTATGCAATTTCGTAAATATTTAAATTTCAAACAGTCATAAAATTTTTTCCTCTAATTCCGGTAGAAATTTTTTTAAAGATTTTTGAAGAGTAGCTTATACATAACCTCGTGTTAAAATTTTGAACCTTAAGTATGAACAAAAAAAATTTTATGAATTTTTAACTACAAAAAAACTTGCAAATTATCGTGATTTTTACATATTTCGTATAAATTGTAACTTTGAGCACTTATAAAAAAAAATTGTGACTTACGATTTTAGATTTTTTTTTATCAGTTAAGGAACAACTTATAAGAAACCTTGTATTAAATTTTCAAGATTTTCTAGGCAGCCAAAAAAATTTTATCGTTATTTAAAAAAAAAATACTTAAAAATATTGAAAATTTCAATTGTCTATAAATAGCTTAATAAAAGTCAAAATACTTTGAAAATTTAATGGCGTATAGAGAACGCTAATCTAAACATTTGGTGAAAATTTCAAGTATTTACATCGATTAGTTTTTGAGTTATAGCAAAATAAAGAATTTGATTATGTCAAAAACTGGTTTTGCGTAAAAACTCCCGTTTTTCCCAAATTTTTTTATGGTTTTTCCCGTCGCATTTAAAAAATATTGGAAATTTTTAACTTTTGACCCCCCAAAGTACCAAATAGATTCACTTTCCTTTCAGAAAAGTTGCTACATAAGGCAATCGAAGTATTTTTACTGCCCCAAAACGTGTCGACAGACACAAAAAAAAAAAAAAAAAAAAAACACACATCATTGTAAAATCAATACATTCTTCACTCCGTTCAGAATCTAAAATTAATTAAATTTAATGTTATAAATTAAGTTAAATAACAAGCTTAATATAATATAACAGGTATCTTTCATTGCATACTTTTTTATGTGATTAGATTCAATTAAAACAAACATTGAGAACAACTTGATCTATTGCAGTTGATTTAACCTATAAATGCAGTTTACTTCAATTATAATGCTTGATAACATAGTATGTAATTAAAACAACTGTCCCATTTCTATTTGTTTTGAAATTTTATTTTGCACATATAAATGCATATTTTAAGGCATTTTTGTTTTTAGGGCATTTTTACAATTTTATACACTATTTTATACTTTTTGAGATATATTTAACTTAAATCGGTTTTTTCCAAAGTAGCATTTTTATTTCAAACAATACAGTCAAAATGTTAGAATAAAAATTTATTTATTTTTAATTTTTGTCGTTTAATATGGTCTGCGGGCACACATTTTTCCTAGAAACGATAACGATCTAATGTCGTTTCTTTACAAAAAATTAAGAAAATTAAGTAAAACGTATTTTGTTTATTTGGGTATGGTATATAATATATTTAAATTATGTATTTATTTTGACTTGTTTTAAACGCTATTTGTTTTATTTTATTAATACTTTTAAATAAAAAGGCTGATCAATTTTTTAAGTGCATATTATTCGGTTTTTAAGTGCATGAGTACTATTTAGAGCTTTTTTAGAGTTGCAAGTCCTTTACCCCAATTATAAGAGTTAAACTGAATATTTATTTTTAAATTATTTGTTTACCTACTATGTGTTCGAAGTATAAGTGATTAATTATTTATGATATTAATATCGTTGAAGAATAATTTAGCTTTATATTATAATTTAGGATATTGGATCTTTGGATGCTTTCTTGCTTATCTAAATTCCTCTCTAACTTATATATTTGTTGCATTAAGTCATTGTGTGTATGTTAAATTATTTTGATATGATTGTTAATATTTACACTCTTTTTTATTAGCTACAGTCATATATTTTATACGTGCTATAAGTCCATTAGAACTGTTACTGTACTGAATGACATCGTGAATAAATGTTGATGTTACAAAAATGTCCTATATTTCTATTATCAGTCACAATATGAATTCCGAAAATAATTAAGTCAGTTTGTTTAATTAAAATTTAACTTTTTTTCTTTAATAACAATATTTTTTTAAATTTTTAACGTATTTAAAATAAAATAAAAATATAGAATAAAAAAATAAAATAAATAAATTTTTCTACTAAAAGTAAGACAAAATTAAAACGAAATTAAAAAAAAGTTTTTGCTTATAGCGTTCATGCTAAACTACTGTCCGTGGTAGTGTTAGCCCGTTCACACCATTCGATATTTTTACCGTATCGGATATTTTCTCGATTCGGTGTCTTTCGGTTAGAGTGTTCAGATGGAACGTTAATTAATAAATCATACGTTAATTTAACCTTACACCGTACTCGGTTTTCTATTACATTCGTATCGTATGCATATCAAGATGTGTGAAGGTGGACTTAAATAAATTTATATTAATATACTGATATCGCAAGTTTCGACAAAAGCAACGGATTTCAAACCGAAAATTCTGGGTATATCCTATTGTGAGAAAGAAATATTTTAGGCTCTTTTAATACGCTAATGTATCAATTACAACAGGACAATACAACATTTTTAAAATATTTTCGAAAATTTTATCCCAAAATGTAGGTCTTGTTTTGACTAATGATATAAGTAAGCATATCTGTATTTATATTATCTATTGTACTTAGATTATACAATTACTCACTTGTAATTAAAAATTTAATAACTAATTGTAATTATATTGACACTGGCTTAGATGGTAAAATCAACGATACGGCAAAACCGTCTTTTTATAATATCGATGGAATAGATCGCTAAAAAATGAGCTAAAAATATATTTATAATTTTTGTAACGCTATAAATGCTTCTAAAAATGTTGTTCTATACGTCATTTGTAATTTGTTTATATGTGTAAAACAATTTCTTTTGTGAGGAACGAGATATCGGCTTGTATACACTAATATTAATTTACTTTTCTCACGTTGACATCTTGCTAGATAACATATAAGATTAATTGTAGATTGAATTCTATTTTTGCCGGTTCTTCCTTATTTTTTATGTAGTCATTGCAAAATTTTTTATTTTTTTGACTTCAAGAATATGTTTTACTGACCTTAATGAGCCCTTATATTTTTAAGTTCAGTAATATTTCATTTTAATGTTATGTAGTTGTATACTATATTGTTCAGTATATTTGAAAATCAAAAGCTGTTTATTTATAGAATTGTTAATAATGTTACTAGAATTTTGTTTATTCATGCGCTTTATACATGATATTATTCAACTGCACTGCAAATGTTTAATTTCACAAGTAAAAATAAACAATAATCTTATACTGGTTGTTGACTTTTGTTAATTATTTATGTAGGTACCTACTTACTTTTACTTTTACTTTTACATTTTACTCTTTCTTTTTTTCTAAGAAAGTATTTTGTATTATTGTTTATTTAATTTACAATGTATAAACACTAGATTATTTTTAGTTAAAAATGATTCAAAAACTAATTTTATTGTACAAACGTTAATATTATTTATGTTATGCATAATATAATATTACATATTTTAAATATTTTATACTCATGTAGGTTTTTATTTCGATTTTTCAGAAGTATTTCAATTTGCTTTTACATAGAAAAATATGATAAGATATGTACTAGTTTATATTGTATTTGATAAATGTCCTATTATTACGTTACATACACATATTGGTTTTGTGATATATATATATATATATATATATATATATATATATATATATATATATATAATGATTGAACTTTTTTAAGTTTTCAGTATTGTTCATGTAGATAATAGAATATATTATTAAAATAAAATTCTTGGAGACTTTTTAAACATTTTTTTGTTCTATAAAATTAAAAAAACGTATTTATTTTGAATTCATGATTTTATATTATTACATATTATAATTAATGTAAATGTAATATTAATCTACTATGAAAATTTGAAGAACACCTATTATTTTACATGTATATAATAAAAATATGGCTTTTAAAATATTTTTTTATGTTTTGTGTATTAATTAATTTTGATTTGAATATTAATCTTTCATATTATGTTATAGTTATTTATTATCATATTAATTGTTATCAAAAATAATAAAATTAGGAAGATTATTTAGATTTTTTTTTTATACAGATTTTCTAGTTTTTTTTTTAATCAAAATACATATTTTGTGTTTACATACGTTTAAATAAAATTATATTGAGGATATGAACATGTGAAAACTACAGATGATATTGACATAATTTTAATTTAACTTATTTGTTTTTTAAGGAAAGTTACAGTAGATTTAAAATATTCTTTAGTTCTCCCATTAGGTGACAAATTTTCATACACGACGTTAAATAATTTATATCTCTATTTGTAATGTATATAGAATAAAAAAATCATTCATTTAAAAAAAAATTGGGACTATTTATTAAAAAAATAACAATAAATTAGTTGTATGTTTAATTGAATTAAATTTATAATTTATAGTAACATTTTAAAATACAGCAAGAAAACATATTTCATTATTAAGACTTAAATTGGCATTTCAGAAGTTTGAGTTTTATATTTATATAAGAATATAGTCCTACATTTAACTAAATTTTCATACATGACGGCCAATATGGAATTTTTGGGCTGCTGATATTTATTTTATACCTTCTATCTTTTACTCCCTCGGTCCTCTATATATATATACTGGTGATGATGTTGTATTAATATTTGAAACTCAAATTGATGATCATATATTTAAGAAAGTTCTGGTATTTAAAAGCTTTATATCAATTGAATAGAATAGCGAACTTTATTTATGAAAAATGAGAAAATATATTTTAATTATTTAATTATTTGTATTATTTTAACTTAATATAATATTATAAATCTTATTTGTTATATAACATTGTTATATAATTTAAATATTGACCCTTGAATTTTATTGGAAAACATTTTTGTTACATTTTGTCATTATTATCACTGATACAATTTTCATAATTAATTTAAATATTTTTTTCTAAAATATAATAAGCAGTTATCTATTTAGTTAATTTTCTGAATTTAAACTTTCAGTATGTTTAGGTGAAATAATTCATATTTTTGTAAATTTTGTTATTGTTGTTCTCTAAAATATTATTTATATCATCTTCAGTAATAACTTTAGAATTGGTCAACAGTTAATTAGTACATACAGTATGTATGTTATGAATGAGATATTATTTGGTTATTATTTATTATTTTATTTGTTTATTTATAGATTTATATTATGGTTGTTGATTGCAATAATTTATATTATATTGTTAATTCTGTGTCATGTTTTGTATTTATGAGGTCGTTAAAAATTTTTTGGATACATATTAATGCCTGTATTAATAAATACAGACGTGAAAAGATTAATAATCTTATTCTTTATAATTATTATTAATCCCTGAATGTCATTGCGTTCGTGGATTTTAGAAAGTAAATTTACTTTATTGACCAACAAATTTATCTTATGGATTAGAAAATCCTTTTTTTAACACTCAAAACTTGTCGAAAAAAAATAATTTATATCTAAAAAATAAATGTATTTAATTTATAATGTATTAAAACTTAATAGTTAATCGATTTTATCGAATTTTTTAGTTATTGTATTTCATTTGGGACGTTTACGTACTTAACCTATTAGTCACAGTATAATTTTATGCTAATATTTTTGGGTTAGTTATGTAATTTACTTTGAATCGAAAATTAAAATTAGGTATACGTTTTCGACGTATTTGTTCATTATTAGTGTTTCTCAGTAGCCAAGAAAGTGTTTAGAGTTATGCATTATCATTTAAATAGTTGATTGTAAATATTATTGTATTTATAGGATAACGAGTACAAACAAAAAATGTTTAATCATTTGTATTGTCTCTTTTTTTTTATTATTTAACTGTTTATTCATAGTATTTATTTTTAGTTTATATTTTAAAATTGAAATATATCTATTTCACTGCCATGGATTTATAAACAATAATTTATTGTTTACTAGGGAATTATTGTTCTCTAGTACTAGGGAACTAAATATAACTCTTATCTCCTTTGTTAGTTCTGCATACATATACATACAAATATATATACACAGGGTGTAACAGAACTATTTGATTAATGCAATAACTTTTTTCTATTCAATATTTTTTGGTTTTTTTTTTTTTTTTTCCGTAATGATTACAAAAGAATTCTAGAGCTCTGTTCTATAATTTTTATTTGTTATATTTTATTTTATTTTTTAAAAACTAAAAATAAACAATTTAAATTTTGTATTACATTATTTTCTTTTAATCCAAGATAATTATTTTATAAATAAGTATTTAAAAACAATTTTGGCATTTAAAACTTTAAATTTGGTTAAGTCATTAGTTTTTAAACTATTTCAAAGTTTATTAAAATTGAAATATATACCTTATTAATCAGTAGGGTAAAGGACTTGAATCATTTGCATATTTGTTTTGTATAGTCACAAAAATAGCAGAGTACAAAACAAATAAATTTCATACCTTCATAAAGCTAGTTTTGAAATTTTATTTTGTATATAAATGCATATTTTGAGTCATTTTTGTTTTTAGGGCCTATTTTACAATTTTATAATTTTATACGCTATTTTATACTTTTTGAGACATATTTAACTTAAATCGGGTTTTTCCAAAGTAGCATTTTTATTTCAAATAATATAGTCAACATTTTTGGATAAAAATTTATTTGTTTTGATTTTTTTCGTATAACATGGTCTTTGACTGTCCGCGGGCACTCATTTTTCCGAAACGATTTTCGGAAAATTTTCATTTTCAGAAACGATAACGATCCATTGTCGTTTCTTTACAGAACATAAAGAAAATTTTGAAAATTAAGAAAATTAAGTAAAATGTATTTTGTTTGTTTGGATATGGTATACTCGTATAATATATTTATTTTGACTTGTTTTAAACGCTATTTATTTTATTTTATCAATACTTTAAAATAAAAAGGCTGAACATTTTTTTAAGTGCATAAGTGCTTACATATTTAGAGCATTTTTAGATTTACTAGTCCTCTGTCATACTAATCAGTGTCACTACTGTCATCGATTGGAATTGTTTTTTTCCAAGAAATAATACATTTGTTATCATTAAAAGTAGTAGTAAATACATACGAGTGTTTTGGAAACAAATTTGTGCGACCAATCGGAAACGATCATATTTGTTATCAGTACCACAATTTTTTTTTTTATCGAATTTAAGTTTTTTAACTGTTTTCAAACTAAATGACTAAATTTAAAATAAATTTAAAATACTAATTTTTGATATCTACCCATAAGAATAAAGTAACATTTAAAAATATTTTTTATGATCAACAGTTCAATCATTTTTTTTTTTTTTTTCTATAAAAACAAACATTTGATTTATGTCATTTTTTTACTTAAGATTAACCAGTTACAATTAGAATTCTGATTGTCTTATATATAGGTACATAAAACTAGTTGTTACAATAGTAACTTTAGTTAGTATACAAATGCAGTATTAAAATAGCAAGGCACTAAGGATTAATTATACAACTAACTGCATGTTGTTGAAAACAGAATTGTTTAAACTCTCACCAAATACACTTTTAATGTGGATATTTGCCTAGATTATCAATTAATAACAGTGAGAATATTTATATGGTTAGGTTGAATTATAAATTAATTTAATTCAAATAATATTCACATTTTAACAAAAATCGTATTTTGCTATTCAATTAAATTAAAATCTTTAAGTATAGTACTGTGTATAATATTACATAATATTTAATTTTGAAAATTTTTCTTAATAGATAATAGAAGTGTTGAGAAATTTAAAATTTATTTTTATGTTTGATTTTTGATTTTTCTTTTTATCTAATTACCATAAGTTTTTTTTAATTTTTGATTGAAGAATTTTATAATAAAATAATTTTAACTATATATTAGACCTATAGGTACATATCAATAGTTTGTAAGTTAAAATTATTTTATTATAAAATTCTTCTATCAATAATTAAAAAAAACTTTTGGTAATAGTAACATATATGTTCATTGGTATTTCCAAAAATATTTTCATTAAATTGTGTCTAATCTGATAATTCCTTGGTATGACTAGGTATTATTTACAATAGAATTGTCTTAAAATATGAGAAGATAAGTCTTTCGTTATTTAGTGAAATACTGAAAAATGTATTTTACACATAAAATAATATTAAAATTTTGATTTGAAAGATATTTTTAGAATAACTACTAATTAATATTCAAATCAAAAGTTATTTGTTTATGATTTAAAATAATAATTTTCTAAGTTTGTTTATTTATTTTAATTATTTTTAATTATATTAAAAATTTAAATTATTGAACAATAAAATAATGATGAATAATGATAATTTAAAATAAGTAATAGTACATTTTATTATAATCACATAATGAAATTAATTTGTTAATAGTTTAGTATTAATAGCCGTGGTATTGGCCGTCGGATATCATCATGTGGTGATGTTAAATTATGATAAAATATATGTATAGACTACCTACCGTTTAATGATAGAAAATTCGACAACAGCAGTATTACTGATTAGCAACAAATAAATTTGAATTTTAACACACATTGAAAATTGTTTAAAAATTAGTGACTTAACCTAATAAAAAGTTTTAAACGCCAAAATTATTTTTAAATACTTATTTATACAATAATTATCTTTGATTATAAGGGAAAACAATTTATATGAAATTTAAATTATTAAGTTACTTAAATTATAAACTTAAAAATATTGAATAGAAAAATAGTTATTGTATTAGACCGGTTATACCCTACATATAGTAGACAGTATTTATATACAGCCTACTATAGTATGTCTATTACAGCATATGACGTTATTACAATATACCAAGTGCATCAATGTAGCATTATAGCTGATTCAAATAATTAACTACATGATCCCTTCTATCACCTCTCCGTGTTAATTAAAATAAATTATTAAGGGCTGGTTTTTCATGTAACTTCTTGTATAAATCGAAAGTTCAATCATTTAAATATCGCACATTTTATTATTAATAATATTATTAATTACCAAATTATCTTATGTCCAATATGTGTTTTGTTTTGCCAATTTAATGGACTTGCTTTTGGGAATTTTTAAGTGAAAGCAAGGGAGAGTTTTTCGTTGTTACGTCCACATACGTTTAAAATGCTTCGTGTTATATAAGTGTTTTTGGCGTTTTAAAGTTCAACATACGAAATAATAACATGATTTTGATTTAAATTTAAATTTTAAATTCTCGTTTTAAATATGCTAATTTGAATTTTAATAAATTAAATTTCTCTGAATAATCCTTTTTATTTAAATACCATAGAACAATACATTTTAATGTTTATTGAATATACGTTAATAATGTATTATTTTATGTTTAATGTAAACTTACTGATACTAAAAAAAAAAAATAAAAAATTAAAAAAAAAATACAAAAAAATTAAAATTAAAATACATAAAATAAATTAAAATATGTGTTAATTATTATATAATAAAATGGAATTGTGATAAGGGGATGAATAAAACCCTATCCCATAATTTTTACTTATCTTATATTTCCATTGACTGGCATACGATGGGTTTAGAGATGTTTCATCCTGTGGTATTTTTTGTCTAAGACACTAGAAAGTTGAGAACAAATTGCCTATTATATTCTTTTATCATTTATCTACAACATGGCATGTCAATCATTATTTAGAGTACAACTCGTTAAGCCGATTGTTCTCTTTTCAGAAGAAACCTTAACTTACCTTTTTCTTCTCATTAATAGCGACAGCGTGGATAATTATTTATAATGTATATAATAGTATAGACCTTGATCTACCTACTTACATACAATGAATATTAAATTTAATTTCGCGTATATATTTGTAAATACAATGGTTGCTGAAATAATACGTGATTGTGCTCAATCCACGTATATAGGATCTTATATAATATTATTCACTATCATTCTTGCTTAATATTGTCTATGTCTTCAGAATATCAATATTATTATAGTTACATCGCGTTAATTATTTTTATATATCTTTACAGACTAGATAATTCAATAAATATTTATGTATTTCAATTTTTTTATTTCTTATTTTAATACGATTTGATAAATTCTAATTTCATCACTCAAAATACTTTATTTATTTTGAAATAGATTTTTCCAACTGATATAAACATTAATTTGGCATAAAAGAATAATGTAATTGTCTATGAATAAAACCTCTAATAAGCAGTTTAGACTATTGCATATCATCACTTATTTATACTGATACGAGTTTGTATATTTAATGATATTTAAGATATTTTGTTATTCATAATTTTCTACTTAAAACGATTAATAAGTAGTAAATTTAAGTAATTTGTTTTAAAATTAATTGTAATTTAATATTTAAACATAGAAAATATGATATGTATATTATGATTGGTTATATAAGATTATTATAGATATATTTAAGTTTCAAATAATTAATAATGGGAGTTTTTGTGAAGTTAATATAAAGTAGCAGACTACTTAAAAAAAAAATTCAACTCCACTTGTTTTTAAAAATAATTTTTTGTTTACTTATTTACTCTATTTTAGACTAAACATTTATAATCAGAGGAGGAAATCCAGGGCTTGTAAATGAAAAATATATTTTTAAAAATTATACTTATTTGATATATATTTTTTTACAGTATGCAGTTTTGTGGTACACAAACGTTGTCATGAATTTGTTTCCTTCACATGCCCCGGAGCTGACAAGGGACCTGATTCTGATGTAAGTCTTCTTATTATTAATTTAATATTAACATAATATTATTTTTTTTCTGTATCGATAATATTTTTACCAACATAATGTGCAGGACGGCTACCATACGTTTGGATCTGATTTCATTGATCTGTTAGTTATTAGTATTATAATAATGAATAAATTAAAATTTAAAATTTGAATACATGACGTTTTTGTGTTGTGTTAGTACTTAATAAAAATTTGTAACATTCAGTATTTTTGATTTATAATTTGTTAAACGGCGACTCGTATAGGCAATTTTGGTACATTTCCGTCGTCTGTTCAACAAAACGTATTTATTCCTTAAATATAATTTGTTAAGGACATAATAAATAAAAATTACATCAATAAAAATGTATAAAAATATTTAGTAATTTAAGTAATCAGTATGTTGTTTTATAGCTAATGTATTCTATTTTCCTTCTTTATAACTATACATAAATAAGAAAGTTATCAAATTATTATTTTATTTTTTATAAAAGTTACTCTACCATATTAATATTTAATAAAAAAACGAAAAGTTACACACTATAAATATTTTATTTTCAAAGAATATTAAATAAATATATATTTTTTTTATAAATATAAATAGTTGTTTATATAATATATATTTACCAAACTGTAATTAAAAATAAGTAAACGAGTAAATGCTTCAATAAATTAAATAGTTTTATAAACTTTAATTTAAAATCATTGAAACATTTTATTTTCTATAAATTATTTTTTATTATTATTAAAGAAACATTTATTATATCTTCTACTAACTTTTGTTAATTATTTTGATGTTATAAATTTATACAGAGCCAAGCTTAAGTATTTCTACAAAAAAATAAGTATTAAAATCATTTTTTTACTATATGTTTTTGCATTGAGTTTATATAACTAATTCTAGCATGAGTACTAACAAATATTGAATTATTAACATTATAAACAATCTATCTTTTTTTAAGCTTGAAAGTTATTTTATTAAATATTTGTTTTTTTTTCATTTATATTTTAATGTTTAAAGTAAAAATTATTAAAATAGTTATTAATTTTTTATTATGTAATCTACAAAACGGTTAAAATAGATTTGGTGTTTGAAGGCATTTAATGTTCATTTGTCTTATACAATGATGAAATTTTGGTTATTTAATTTTAATTTTTATATTATTGGTGGCAATTAGGTTAAAATTTATATGTGTATTATATAATAATTTTTAAATTGTGTGAGGTTATTCTTTAAATTGATATAGTTAATTATTGATATGAAACTGGTTTTAAGAACTGCGATTTATTTTAAACGAAACTTAATTTAGTTTTGTATATATGTATATATATTTTTTCTACAAAATTCGGAGTTTATCAAATAAAATATTTAATATTTTTTTATGATTTTCAAAATTTTCATAAGATTAAAATACTTCATTTGAAACGTTTAATATAGATTTCAAATTTATTTATTAGTATGTAGGTAAATGCATTTTTGTAATTTATAGGTGAACGCTTTTACTGAAAATCATGAAATTTTGAAAATGTAATCGATGGAATTTCTAGTCTTAGTCTCATAAAGCCCTCTGAAGTAGTTATGTCCTTATTATATATGTGTATGGCACAGCCTCTCGAGATCGTAAGGGTTGGAATTGGGTCATATCTTTGGTTGCGAAAACACGCGTATTAAAAGGTGTAAGCTTACTAGCGAACACATATAATCACGCGTAGTTGTATAACTGCGATCGATGACCGAGCTCAACAGATGGCAACAACGTAAAAAAGATTCAACTTAAAATATTACACATTTTGTTTATATCCTTGTTTTATTTTTATTTTGAAATTTTGATTTAATGCAATAGTTCATGCTCAAAAAGCAAGTTATGTTATTATTGCTTTAAATAGAGTTTAATAAGTATAAAATTGTTATGCTTTACCGTAATATTTTTATTAACGTGTGTATATTAATAATATCAATTCTAATCATTCTCTCGTACAGTCATTCGAAATTTGTACTTTCGTACATGTGTAATTGATCGGAAGATTTAAAAGTTATCTACCGTATAATATTATTTTTTTTATTTTTCTAAAATGTATAAGTTTATCAAAATTAATAAAGAATATCAATATGATTTTTCAAGACTCAATTGGAGGTATATAATCGTGATTGTTACCAATTTTTATTTTTTTTATTTTACACGAAAATGATTTTTTTTATTCGCATTTATGATTAACTCGTATTGTTGAATATACAATTCATTATAAAAACTTGGGCTTTTAATAATTATATAATAACAATTCTTTATTATACTGGAAACAGTTTATTGAATATCAAGTAGTAAGTTAATTATGACAATTGATTGAGTTTTTATTAAAATCTGAATATATGATGTCTTTAGTTTAATTGCATTGTTTAAGATTTAAATTGTATTATAAATATTATAATTTGAAGTTCCAATTTTCTTTTTTTTTTTAGTTTTAAATTATGTTACTGATGAATCACATCAATGATGATAAAACCTTTTAATACTCTATGTATATTGATCTAACCATGTCAAGTATATTTTTAATACCTAATATTTTTTTTAAGTTTAATAGAGTTTTGTTAGATATCATAAATATAATTAGATTCTAATTCAAATACTCGATAAGAAGATATTTTTTTTTGAAATAATAAAGACTTTGATATATTAAAATAGCTTTTTTACTATGATTATATATATAAATTACCGCAATTTACAATTTTCCTTAATTCTTTATTTTATACTTAAGTTAGTATATATTATGGAAGTTATATTGATTATAATTTATGAAATAATTGTACTTTCATAATGTTTAATTTTACAAATTTTAAGTTAAGTGATGATAACGTGATAGTTAAATATTATGGTAAAATAAAAATATAATTATCTTATAATATCATATCTTATACCTCACTTTTTAATATTTCCTTAGCAACTTTATTTTTACTTTTCATAGTTTATTTAAATTTGTTATCACTTTGGAATTTTTGTCATAGTATTCATTTTCATTTACTCATTTTTCAATTAGTTCGATACTTTGAATATATTGTATCATAAGAATTTAATTATTTTTTCATTTAAATGTTATATTAAGAAAATCAAGTTTAATAATTTCAATATTGTTTATTTATATTATATGATATAAGATATATGAGTATCATAAACATTTTAAACCAAATAATGTGTATAAATGATAACATACTACAATTATTTATAGAATCATATCATTTAGCAAACTTTTGCATAAAATATCATTATTTTTTCTAAATTATGAAAAAAAAAAAAATACTTTCATAATTCTAAAATGTATAAATGTATAAATATAAGATATCTATGTTTGATGGCTACGAAAAGAAAATAGTTCATATTGCTCATTTAATAATATACATATTCGATTAACAGAATTTGATACAGATATCATAAATATATTTCTTATTTCTACAATTTTAAAAACAGACATTATTCATTTTTTTTCCTTTGTCATAAACATTACAACAATACAATTAGATAAAACATTAATAATTGTAAACGAAAAATATCTTAATTGAGATTTATTATTTGATTTTTATTTTTAAGTAAATAAATTAGAATATTAAATGTTGAATTATTATAATAAATTATTACCTAAATAAATGGTTACTTACAGTTAAATTAAATTTTAAACTTATGTATTTTTTGTTTAATATTCAAAAATAGTAGTTATTAAAAATAAGGACTCCTCATTCTATTTGACATAATTTTACACCGGTTGTCAATTTGACGCAACCACATTAGTCGCCTCTTACGACTGGCTGAGGAAACCGTGGAAATATTCTGACACCCCTTTCCACAGGGGTTCTTAGAAAAATTTTTAGAAAAAATAATTATCACTTGTTGATTTCCGGTTGGCAACGTCGTAAAATACCGGAAATATTAAAATACGAACTTAGAAAAAATAATCGAAAGTATCAAACTGCTAGCAACGCGGGTTGTTAACGAGTTTGTTGATTATCGGTAATAAACGGATTTTTTGTTAAAAATTATATTTTCTTGACATTAAAACCGCTCCCGGGGGTTCGCGTTTCAGTCTAGAGAGTTGATTTCGGTAACAAAAGAAAGGGAGCAACCGTGGGTATGCTCCCTGTAAGTTTCGAGGGTATATGACCGTCCAGGTTCTGTCGTTAAGGTAAATTATACTTCTGACCTGTTTTATCCCTTGTATCCGCTGTAAGTTCTCACCCCTTGGTCCGACTTCGACGAAATCAGTATGGGTGCACGCAGCTTCTCAAGACGAATCCACCGATGTCTTCAGCGTAAAAAACGGTTCGCTTTTTCCCGACGAAAAATGACGATCTCGCGGGAGCTCGTAAAAACCCGACCGTTCGTTAATTTTTTTTTTTTTTTTGGAAAGGAGTAATATTGGAGTAATATTTGATGATGAGATGAAAATTAAGGTAGTCGACGTAGGAAGGAAAAGTGATTGAATTATTACGGTAAAATTGGTATTTGAGGAGAGTAGTAAGTGCGTATGCACCGCAAGTAGGATGTGAAGAAAGCGAAAAGGAAGAGTTTTGGCGAGAGATGGATGAGGTAATGCAAGGAATACCAGAAAATGAGGATGCTGTGATTGGTGGTGATATGAATTGTCACGTAGGGAGTGAGAGGGTAGGGTATGAAAGAGTGCATGGAGGGTATGGTTTTGGCGAGAGGAATGAGGCTGGAGAAAAAGTTTTGGATTTTGCAGAATCGTATGAGCTTTCAGTAATCAATACATATTTTAGGAAAAGAGAAGAGCATTATATAACATACAAGAGTAGAAGAAATAGGTCGCAGATTGATTATTTTATGTGGAGGAGAGACAATACAAAAAGAGTAAAGGATTGTAAAGTAATTCCTGGAGAGAGTGTAATAACACAACATAGGTTGATGATAATGGAAGTATGGTGTAGTGGAAAAAAGATGAACAAAAGAAGGAAGACAGGGAAGGAGATCAGAATTAGGTGGTGGAAATTAATAGGAAATAAAGAGAAGGAGTTTATAAAGAAATAAAAAGAAAAAGCTGTGTGGAATGTTGAGTGAGATATAAATGAGGTTTGGAGAAGGATGGCCACTTGTGTTAAGAACATAGCAAAAGACGTTGTTGGTGAAACCAAAAGTAGTTTACCAGAAGACAAGGAAACGTGGTGGTGGGATGAGGAGATTCAGAGAGTAGTAGTGAGTAAGAAAAAGCAATTTAAGGTATGGCAGAAAAGCAGGAAGAGGGAAGATTGGATAGAGTATAAAAATGTATGTAAAATAGTGAAAAGTGCGGTAAGCAAAGCGAAGCTTAATAGGTATGATGAGTTATATGAGCAGCTAGGAACACAGGAAGGAGAAACAGAAATTTATAGACTGGCGAAGGTGAGAGAAAAGTGATCCAAGGATTTCCAAGATGTCTAGTGTATAAAAAATGAGGATAAGAGAGTTTTAACAAAAGATGAAAATGTGAAAAAAAGATGGAAAGAATATTTTGAGAAATTACTGAACGAGGAATATCCAAAAGAAGCTTTAGAGAGTATGTCATGGAATGAAGGATTGATTGGTCTAGTGGGCGAGGAGGAAGTGAGAGATGCGGTGAAGGCGATGAAAAAGAAAAAAGCGGTAGGACCAGATGGAGTACCTGTAGAGTTGGGGAAAATGTTAGGAGATGTAAGCATTGGGTGGTTGAAAAATCTTTTTAATAAGGTACTGATAGAGGGAAAAATGCCAGAAGATTGGAGAAAGAGTTTTATTGTACCAATATTTAAAGGAAAAGGAGACATACAAGAATGTGGGAACTATAGAGGAATAAAGCTCATGAGTCATAGTATGAAGATCTGGGAAAAGATTATAGAGAAGAGGATAAGAAGTAAGACGTCGATATTAGATAACCAGTTTAGTTTTATGCCAGGAAAATCGACAATGGAGCCATTATTTTGTGTTAGGCAATTAGTAGAGAAGTACAGAGAAAAGAATAAAAAACTATGCATGGTGTTTATAGATTTAGAAAAGGCGTATGACAGGGTGCCAAGGGAAGTTTTAAGGTGGGCATAATTGAGGAAAAATGTCCCAAAAATGTATGTTAATTTGATCCAGGATATGTATGAAGGGTCGAGTACTAGTGTCAAGAGTCGGTGTGGAGTATCAGAGGTTTTCAGTGTAGGAGTAGGTGTGCACCAGGGGTCAGCTCTAAGCCCCTACCTGTTCTCATTGGTAATGAATGAGGTTTCATGAGGTAGGAGAAAACCTGGAAGTTGTCAATAATAGGGTAAATGAGTGGAGGTTAGCCCTCGAAGAAAAGGGATTGAGAATTAGTAGAAATAAAACTGAGTATATTGAGTATGATTTTGGACAAAGAGACCAAGAAGTTGAAGGAATGAGGAGACAACTGACAATAGATGGTGATGTGATAGGTGATGTTGAGAGCTTTAAATATTTAGGATCTTTTGTTCAAAAGGACGGGGGCTTTGACATGGATCTAAAACATAGGATTAAGTGCGGGTGGATGAAATGGAGAGAAGCATCGGGCGTGTTACGCGATAAGAGAATTCCAATGAAGCTGAAAGGTAAATTTTATAATAGCGTAGTGAGACCAACTCTGCTGTATGGTTCAGAGTGTTGGGCGGTTAACAGGAGAATAGAACAAAGTATGAGTGTCCTGGAAATGAGAATGCTTAGATGGTTGAGTGGAGTGACAAGAGAAGATAGAATAAGGAATGAATACGTGAGAGGTAATGTTGGTGTAGCGCCAATTGTGAACAAGATGAGAGAAAATAGGCTGAGATGGTTTGGGCATGTGATGAGGCAAGAGGAAACGAATGCAGTAAGAGTGGTTATGAAGATGGACGTCGAAGGGAAAATAGGAAGAGGATGACCAAAAAAGAGATGGTTGGAGACTTTGGAGAATGTCATGAGGGCTGTCGGTGTGTCTAATAGTATTATAGTATAATAAAATTAACTAATGGAAAAATATTCTCATAATTATGTACAAAATTGTGTAATTATAAAAGTGTTCACACCCATTATTATTTTTACATACATTTTTTAATTTGACGTATTTAAATATAAAGATAATTATTTTTAATTTTGTTCTTTAAATATTCTTATAAAACTCTGATCATTACGATCTAGAACTGATGTATGTAAAAAAAACTAAAAACTCTAAAAACAAAATTCCAATAACTGTACTTAAGTAAGATACAGATAATCTTGCTCTGTCATCTTAGTTTGTGTTATATTATTACTTTAAATTTGAAAGTTATAACAAACATTTGTGTTTTAAAAAAATCATTCTAAGTCGAGCGTTACTTACTCAAAGTTGTCAATAATTATGAGAACTAAACCATTTTTTTTATTATTTATAATATTGTCCCTTTCTTATTTTCACAATTTTCTTGGAAACGTTCCAAATTTGTTGTTTATTCCAATGTTTGTTTTGTTTTTTTATCTATTGATAAGAACTGTCTTTCAACTTTTATTGTTTTCCCATTGTAATTATAGAAGAGTATAACTTTGTAAAACCGATATAATTTCAAAGATTTTACCATTATCCGTTTATAACTGTATTTTAATAGTTATGGGATTAACTTAATATTTGTTATTCTGAAATTATAAGCAATAAATGTTGATCACACATTGAAGTGTATTTCATTTTTGAATTGTATATGATAATGCTATAATGGTTTATTGTTATTTTCAATATTGGTTAAATTACATTTAAAACTTTTTACGAAAGTTTACATTTTAACGAAATGCAGTATTTAATTTTCAGTTTTATTCCAAATTAAACAAATTACTTTTACTAAAATATATTCTTTAATTAAATTTTAGTTAAAATAATTTCCCACTAGTACTTGATAATAAAATATATCTTCTAAAAATCATGTTTTGAATACAACGTTCATTAATTCAAGTTATTATAATAATAATCATAAAATTATTATAACTGTTCAAGTGAACAATGGGAGATGATTTTCTGATACAGTATAAGTTGTAGGTTTTTTTTTTTATATTTTTATCTTTATATACAAAATATTATTTGAAAGTTTCTTATAATTTATAGTTCATAATTGAAATGTTTGATACAACGTGTAAGCTTTGACTAAATTTTATTTTATTTTATTTATATCCATTATATAGAATAAATGTTATTCCAATATTTATAACTTATTTTTGATATTAATTTATTTCAAACTGATTTTGTCTTAATATGTCTGATGGCACGGTTTGAGATTTATTACAAAAAATATAAGTGATTCATTTTGAAGCAAGAAATTTGCTCAACTTAATTATTTTTAAGTCATATATTATTAAGTTAATAGGATATATTAAGTATTTTAATTTAAATTAATTTACGATGTAGAATTCTTGTTTATCGTTAAATTATGTTTTATAGCAAATTATAGTGACCTTTTTCGGACTTTTTTTTTGGTAATTATATTGAAACTTTTTTGTTATCAATTGAAAAAATCAAATTTTATTTCTTATATGGAAGTAAATTATTTATTATAATATAGTTGTGAATAAATACGTTTTGTTGGATAATTATTAAATCATAACACTTTATTATTTTAAATGAGAGCATAGACTTATGCATTTTATACTTTTTATTAAGCTAGGTTTAAATTATAAAACTATGCGGTGTGTCTCACGAGTTGAAGGATTTATATGAAGTTATGAGGTATTTTTTTCGTTACACTCAGTGTTCTAAAATTGTGCATTTTAGTGTCACCTCTATATACAATATATCAATAAAGTTAAATGTTAAGATAAAGTTCTTTAATAATAATTTATTTACCATAAAATATGTAGATGATAAACAAATATATACATAAATTAATTGGATTTATTTAATTTTTTTTTATTATGAAATAAATATGGCTTTTTGTTTATAAATACATTATCCTTTTAAGAATACGTAATAAGTTAACTCGATTATGTACCTATATATTTCAATCTAATTATCTTTTGAATTGATACTGCTTTGAATTTATTTTTTTACTTTTTTAAAAATGATTGATTAATATCAATGTGTATACATTTCTATTATTCATTTTTATAATTAAAGAAAATGTGTGTTATTGTAATTTGTTTAATGTAAAATGTAAAATGTTTTATACTCTAAAGTGAATATATTGTTTTGTATAATGTTTAAGTTATTAAATTTAAATGTATCAATTTTAATATTTAGTCAAAGGGTTGTTGAATAGCACTAGAATATCAAAAAAAATGCAACCTATGAACGTATATTAAAATGAATAAAGAACTTTATTGATTGATTAAATTTAATGATAAACAATAAGTGAATATATTCAATCAGACAATGTCTTTCAGTAAGTTCAGTTAAAGTGGAACAGTGTTTGAAGTTTTAAAATCGTTTTGGTGTATTTTCTTCATTGAATTATTGTTTCTATTTTATAACAAAATATTTTCTCTGGCTAGTCTTCCAGGACCGAGCACAGGTTCAAAGTGCATTCCTACGCTAGCCCGGCATTTTGCGACCATTGTGGCTCATTATTGTACGGTGTCATACATCAGGGAATGAAATGCGAAGGTCAGCAAATCCGAGACATAATATATATACATATATATCTTTTTATCATTTATTTTAATATATTTATATTATTTTTAATTTCTTCGTTTTTGAAAACAATATTCATGTGTGTTTGTATTTTTATTATTTTGTTTGTTCTGAATTCTACCTGAATGCCTGCCTGTGTTCTCTACATTACTTTTAATAACTTTTTTTAATTTTTATTTTTAACAACAATGAGCATTTAAAAATAGACTGCGCCATTCAAAACCACTGTGTATTCTTCTTAAGCTTGCACGAGAGTTTTTGAAAATAATAATCGCGTTGCGTTAACAAAAATGGTGGTGAGATTTGTAATACGATACCAGTATAATCACTATTTCTGCGCAGCCAACAGCAACAGCCCTAATTAACTACTAATATATTTTGTATTCGCATTATATACATACATACACACACACACACACATATATATATATATATATATATATATATATATATATAAGTAGAGTTTCGGGGTATGTTCACTTCATCGTGTTTGAATCATCATTGAGAATAACGTAACTACGTTGGTTAGCCGTGGGGAACCAAGTTTAGAAGTACATAATATATCTATTATAACTTATGGTGGCCCAGAATCACTGTTAACTAGAAAATACCGTTTCTTTAAAGAAAAAATTGAGCGAGATTTTAAACCTAAGAAGTATAAGTTTTTTTTTTTATCAATTTTTTCGAGTTTGTAAAAAATTTGTAAAAAATTACTTCTTATTATTCGTTTAATTCATTTTATTTAATTTTAAATTTTCTGATGCTATTCTCCCATTATTTCTTAAAACTCAAAAAAAAATTTATGCGAACAATGTATCATATTTTTAATTAAAATGGGCCTCGTTACATTTATTACGAACGTTTAAATAGCTATACCGTTATTAAATTCATATATATATACATATATATGAATAAAACATTAATGTTACTAATAGTAATATTTTTTTTCGTTATATATTTATGTAATTATGTTAATTGATCAAATGGGAGTGTTGTATTAAATGTATATCAATCTATTTCAGTGTTTGAGTTGCTTTTTATTTTATTTTTTAACATTCAAAATTGTATATTATTTTAAACATTTTAAAAAGAAGTATTTGTCGGTAAAGCTAAATACTATATTTATGTTTTATACTTTATATAAAATTCTAATTATCTTTTAATATTCGTTAATAAGATTTGTCCTTGTCATATAAGTGATTAGTGTTAATCATTTTGAACAAAATTGAGTTTTAAATACTATTTATTTCTGAGTTTTATATCGATACTTCTTACATAAATATAATTATTAAAATAAAACTTAAACTCTGTTATAACATTAGTTTATTATAGTCTATGGCCTCATTAATGTGTTTTTTTTTTTAATTTATATTTTTAGTGTTATTTTTGTTTTTTAACCAAGGAAGTGTACTCTTAATATAAGATTAGGTATTAATCAAGAATTCAATAAATCAATTTAATCAGCATTTTTATACGTAGATTTTTAAAAAGGGTTAAAGCCATCTTAAATTAATAAATGGATAATAAAGATATCAATATCAATAATGGATTTAGTAATTTCAATTATTTTAAGTATTAACATAAAAATTCCATTATTATTACGGTTATTAATTTTAGCTCCCTTAACTTAGCATGTATTTTTTTATCTAAAATATATATTACAAACTTTTTCCATGATATTTACTTTTAGATTCGGAAAATACGGAGTGATGGAATCTATTGGTTTTACAATGATGTGTGTTTTTTTTTTTTTTTTTTTGTGTCTGACGACACCTTTTTTGGCAGTAAAAATGCTTCGATTTGCTTATGTAGCAACTTTTCTGAAAGGAAAGTGAATGTAGATGGTACTTTGGCTAAATTCAACTTTTCAATACTTTTTAAAAAAATCGAAAAAAACGATAAAAAACTTACGAAAAAACGGGAAATTTTTCGCAAAATCACGTTTTTACAAATTACATTTTTTTTAAAATGCTCTAACTCAAAAACCAAAAATCGCAACAACTTGAAATTTTCACCAAATCTTTATATTGACGTTTTCTCTACATGGTTAAGTTTTCAAAGTATTTTGACATATTTTGACTTATTTATAGACAATTTAAATTTTCGATTATTGTAAAATTTTTGTTTTTAAACATCTATAAAATTTAATTGGCAGACCGAAAACTCTTGAAAATTTAATACAAGGTTCATAATAAGTTAAACTTATCGTAACTAAAAAATTTTGGAGATCGTTTCACTCAAATTGTCGCTGTATGCAACTGCCAAACCATCCTAATTGAAAAATATATTTATAGTTTCAAAATAAAATATACTTTTTACAATATTTATAAATAACAATGTATTATATCCTAGACAAACATATTAACTCTGTTCAGAATCGTTATTCGTATACAATGATATTTATCGGTGCATTTAATTTTAACAAATCCATGGTAATAATTTTTAAGAATAGAGTATCACTTATATGTAAATATTTAAATTTGATAAATGCAGTTAAATATGCTCAAGAAAGTGTATAGGAATAAATTATTTACTTTTAAAAAACATAGTCTAAGTCTTATTATCCAGGTTTAATTTGCTGTCATTAATTTTAAATTTGAATAATAGAGGTTTTACATACTTAACAAATATTTATTATTTCTTTTTGAGTTTTGCGTTTAAATATTGATTTTTTCATAAAAAAAAGTTTGTACGTTTAAAAAGTGTAAGTTAACAAAAAAAAAAAAATAATGACTTATATCTTAAAAGTTTTAAAGTACACTTCCTTTTGTAAGATTTGTATTATTTTAGTAGAACATAATTAGTAGTAAAATTAATTTTTTTTTTTTCGTTTTTTTTTTATTTTACATTTTTATTATTATCTTTGTAAGTGGTCATCCTGACGTATGGCACGTTATTCTGTTTTGCTGTTTTTTTTACAAATTTTTCTGTTAATGATCAATTTTAAACATAACTTTATTATAAAGAAAAAATAAAATAAAGAAACGAGAAAAAAAATTTATTGAACTCGATACGTCTTTAACACGTTCCAATTCTTTTATTCTGATGAACAAATATATCTAGGCCGAAACGGCGAAACATCAATGGGATCTTCATACGTATATCACACCTTCTTTTTGCGACCATTGTGGATCTATGTTGCACGGCATTACCCATCAGGGTCTCAAGTGTACAGGTTAGAAAAACTAAACCAATATGAAAACTATAATATTTATCAACTTTAAACATAATTAGCTTTGTCTAATAAGTTTAATTTTTGTACAAAAGGTATAGTTATAGTTTATTTTGTTTTTGATATTGTTTTATTATTTTTGCTTATTTTAGTATTTAAATGAAACATGTCAAACAATTCACAAATAATTACTTAACACAAATAAGTTATTTACATTTGTACTTCAATAGAATGGAATTATATACGATCTAAATCTATATTTTTATTTTAGATGTCTTTTTTAAAAATGGCGTATAGCTCTGCTGATAAAGCTTTTCGATTTACCTATACTAATTCATAACATTAGGTATCATTAATTTCATTTATAACCCATTGAAAATTGTATTTTGCCTTTATATTTATTTGTATCTTCGCATGGAAATTTATATTATTGAATCCTTTATATGCATGCTATTTTATATGTGATTTTCATTAAATTTAATATTAACTTTCTGATTGATTTTTTTCAAAACTTTTTATTTTAAGTAAATTCGCCTAATATATATATTTTCACAAGTGTTAATTAAATATTTTATATTGTACATAAAAATATAGCATGCGACATGAATGTTCACAAGAGATGTCAGGTGAGCGTTCCAAATTTATGCGGTTGTGATCACACAGAACGGCGAGGACGTATAGAAGTGAAAGTTATGTGCCATGGAACGAAACTCATTGTAGAAAGTAAGATATGTGTATCAAAATACTTAAAATTTAGTTTATTAATAACTTAATTATTTGTGTGTGTGTTATTATTAAAATTTACGTGTATGAAAATGATTTACAATTAGAAACTGAATATCGTCATGATATAAGAAATTGAAAATGTTATATGTAAATTACTTTAAATAATTTATTTAATCTATGTAGTTGAAGTTGTCCTATTGGACCTTCAGTAAAATATGTTAAACCAGGACTGAGGAGTAAACACATTTTGATATTTTTGTAAATATTTTATCAGATTATGAGTTATAATTATGTTTGTCCATGTATTTACCTTCTTAAATAATATATAAATTGGAGCTGCGTATAATTAACTTGTTTTTTGGTTTTTTTTTTTGTCTCCATGTTTATAATATGCCAGGTATTCAAGTTTTGAGAAAATAAAAAGTGTTTCTTAGTATCTCATAAAAAAGAAACAACTTATTAGTTATTCAAAAAAATAAGTTTATATAAAATAAATTATACATTTACATTTTGTATGAGAATATGTCGTTTTAATACTCCTTACAATGTTCTAAAGAAAATCACCAAATTAAATCTTCTTAAATAAATCTTAAAAATTCTAACATAATATGTTTTATGGACTAAAAAATAGGCCGCAAAATATAACGCAGCTTTAAATCGTATTAATGCCAAATTTTAATGGTGATTTTAAATTATATATATATGAATATAAAGTAATATAAAATGCTGTTGCAAATATAATGAAGTACAAGAAAGTTATATAAAAAATATCTTCATTAACAATATAAATACCATTGACAAACGTTTTTAGTTTATTCAAATTTATATAGCTGTGTATTGTATAGTATTATACAAATACATTTTTTTAATAAAATAAGAAATATTTATAAATAAACAGTATTTTACGTTTGTGATTAGTTCAATGATAATAATATTTTTATATTATCATCTTATTGGCTTTTATTATATTATCAGTTATTATTAAAAATATTTTATTATTCTTAACAATATTGTTAAGGCATTTTTTTTTTTTATGATATTTAATTTATAACCTTAAATGGTTATTTAACAACAGTTTTCATCACGTCACACGTTATCGAATGCTCCGTGTTCTTTTATAGTTTTCTCCGGAAAGAGTCGACCGTTTTTTGCGTTCTTAAATTCTACATGTGTATAAAAAGTGCGCGTTTGATCAAGTGTCATTGTCGAGTCTGGTCGCTCAAATTTGACTGTTTTATGCATGTTAATGAACGTATTAAGGTAAAATATTATATATTATATCTTATATTATTATGGATATATCTCGAGCCGCACAGCCATTATCGCGATAACAGTAATCCGGCACGTGGCAAGGTCACCCAAGCCCACGGTCTATTGGTATCGAACACTCCATAGGCGGAATTTAGGGAGGGGCATGAGGGGGCAGTTGCCCTCCCAGGAAAAATATTGAGAGGGCAAACTCATCATTTTGCCCCCTCATAAATTAAATATTATTAAAACAATTTTAGTTTTTACAAAATATTTATGTTGAAATTTCTATTGTATAATTATAAAAGAAAATCTTATGTTAAGTCAGTTCAAAATTATCAATATTACCATAAATTAATATAAACTAATTTAAATTCTAGATAACAGTATATTAATACAATATTATGATTACTTTTAAAACATAACATAACATATACCACATATTTTTTTTGTTAAGATGCAAATCTGTACTATTTAGCACAATTAGGGTCGTTCTTACAATGTCCGGTTAAGTGTCGGTTAAAACTAACCGGCAGAATTCTGTCGGTTAATACATGATAAATTCTTCCGGTTAGCTTTATCAGGCACTAACCAAAAATTTTAAGAACGGCCCTTAGTATATATGGTGATAGAACAAAAATACAATGAAAATAAGAATAAAAAACCACCCATTAGTGGAACTTGACTGGGAAATTATTTAAATATAAATTATAAAAATATAGAAGTATGAGATATTATCTGTTATTATTGAGATAATAAGTAAAATTTATGTGGAATGTATATACATTAGATAAGAAAATTTTTATATGGGTCAGTAAATTATGATTAATTTTTGCCCACCCGATAATATGAGCCAAGTGCCGCCTATGGAACTCTCTGATAATATCCGTATTGTCCCGCGTTATACTGCTGTATTTTTGTTGCTTTCACCACCCTTAAAGAGCAAGTTACAAACGTAACGTAGTGTATGTTCGGTTGCAGCCCAAATCACAATTGCTACTTTAATTAATTACCTATCTACCGCTACGGAGTACTGATCTAGATATAAAATTTACTACTTCCTAACCATTATGCCTTCAACACCTAATACTAAAACTGTTAGTACGCGATCACAGTCCTCCACAAAAACTTCCTCTAACGACGACATTATGAAAGCCATCAATTTACTCGCCACATCTCAATCAACGCAATTTCAAGAAATTCTAATAAGTATTTCGGATTTAACCAACAGAGTAGAAAATCTTGTTGCTGATAATGCCGCATTCCTGACTGAAATTTCAGTTCTCCGTTCACAAATTGAACTTCTCGAGTCACAGTCGGCTTATTCTAGTGATCTAACTTCAATGATTTTTCGTGAATCAACTGAACGTTCTAAAATAGAATTCAACGCAATCGCATACGGAGTGCCCGAGTCCGCCGCTAACACCGCAGCCCTGAGACTTAAAGATGACCTACTCGTCTTAGGGAATCATCTAAAAATCTATCGATTTTTGTTCCTACTGAACCAAAGCTTATACGCCTTGGTAACAGTACTGCTAAAAAACTATGACCGCTAAAAATTATCTGTAAATCCAAGAATGATGCTTCACAACTCATCTCTAACTTTAATTTTCAAACACGGAATGGAGTATCAACTTCTCCTAGTTTTCGTATAGTACGTGACAAAACTATGCTTGAACGTAATCTATTACGTCAAGCTCATACGGATCTGGAGCGGTAAATGGACGCTGGCTCTCCGAATCTCATTATCTCTTACGTCAATGGAGTTCATACCGTAGTCAAGGCTGATTCAAAAAACATAAAACTCAGAGGAAGAAGAAATCACGCTCCAAGTACCACCCAACCTATGCCCTAGTTCATGATTTGAATACTGGTTTGCATGCTTATAGTTTAAATAATAGTAATTGTTCTTTTTGTCATTATAGCCGGTCCTCATTTAACTCTTTTCTTTCATACTTTAATAATAGAACTAAGGACGTCGCGTTAAATTCTTTGTTTATTAATTCTAACATTCTGAATAATAACTATTTATCTATATATTACCAAAATGTACGTGGCCTACGTACGAAACTGTCTACTCTCCACACAAACTTTGTATTATCTGTACATGATGTATATATCCTCACCGAAACCTGGCTTTCCTAGGAAATATCTGATGCTGAATTGGGACTCGATGGGTTTATAATTTTTAGATGTGATAGAAATGTTAACACCAGTAATAGTCTTCGCGGGGGCGGTTCATTAATTGCTGTACATCCCAAGTTCAGACCTGTTAAAGTATTGTCACCAATTAAAAGTGTTGAACAAGTATTTGTACGCATTACCCTTCCAGGGGGTTTCTCTATACTACTAACTGGTATTTACTTGCCTCCTAGTTCTGATATATCTAGTTATGAACACCATACAGAGTCCATGGATCATGTTTGGGAATCATATCAATTTAACTTCGGGATTGTTTGTGGAGACTTCAATGTACCATATATTAGTTAGACCAACGGGTTTCAGGCCTCGAGTACAATGGTTCTGTTACAGATAAAGTTCGCCAGATCGGTGATCAGTACAGTACTCTTCACTTCAAACAAATAAATACTGTCCCCAATAAGTCTAACTCGGGGCTTGATTTAGTCTTCTCAAATAGTGAAACTATCAAAGTTGAAGAATCACCTGAAGCTCTTGTGCCGTGTGATGTTTATCACCCAGGAATTATTATAACATTTACTTGTCCCTCTAATTTACCTACACTTAACGAACAACATTCCTATATAGACTTCAAAGGGGCTAACTATGAAAGAGTTAATAATGTTTTAGGGAGTATTAACTGGGGTTTCAATTTATTGACTTTAACAACCTAGCAGTCTGCTGATTTTTTACAGAGATCACTTCTACATGTTATTGACCAATGTGTACCAATGCGTACTTATCGTAAATCGTCCTTTCCGTCGTGGGTAACAAAAAATTTAAAGAATCTTTTGGCTAGGAAGAAAGAGGCCCATAAAATCTTTAAACAATTTGGTGGTGCTCATTGCTATTATAACTTATATCTATTACGTGCGCGCTGTAAATTTGAATCTAAAAAATTGCATAGATCCTATCTATGTAGAATGTAGGAGCGGTTGCGGAGTAATTCTCGTTCATTTTGGGACTATGTCCACAATAGCCAAGGTTGTCGAGGAATCCCTGAAGAGGTTCATCTTGGAAACATACACGCTTCGGGTAATCAAGTATTAGATTTGTTTGCCTCATATTTTTCCTCAGTTTATGTCAAGCCACGAGTGTACCTTCAACACAATTGAATCTGATTACCCCACAGCAGTTTTCGTTTCTCCCATCCTCACTATCCATTACCACCGAAGACGTCCTCGCTGCTCTTAAATCGCTCGCTACCACTCGGGGCTCCGGCACCGATGGCATCTCTGCCTTATTTTTGTTTCGTTGTAGAGACACTCTCATCTCTCCGATCTGTTCGATTTTTAATAAATCCCTCGCAGAAGGAGTCTTTCCCTCAATCTGAAAGTGTAGCCGTGTTACACCAATATTAAAATCAGGAGACCCTACTGACGCCACTAATTATCGGCCAATATCCGGACTTCCTTTCTTAGGGAAAATATTTGAATCGATTGTACTCAATCGTATACAACGACCAATCTTGTCAACAATATCGATTGACCAGCATGGAGTTTTTCCTAACCGATCAACATCTACAAGTGCCATTGATTTCGTGTCCTCTGCACATGATGCTTTCCTGTTAAATCAGCAAGTTGACGTAGTCTACACTGATTTTACAAAAGCTTTCGATTCGATTGACCGCGGTACACTCATCTATATTTTAGATAGGTTAGGAATTGGTGGTCCACTCCTAACCTGGCTGAGATCTTACCTTTCCGAGCGCTTACAGTTTATTTTTCTATTTATTAGGAAATCCAAACCGTTTCAAGTACCCTCTGGTGTTCCTCAAGATAGTCATCTTGGTCCCCTATTGTTTAATGTATTTATCAACTCAGTCTGTTCAGTAATTTCTCCAGCACGGGTTCTACTATTTGCCAATAACGCAAAGATATTCCATGCACTGTAAAAGGACTGTAAAATACTTCAAAGTATTTTGAATAAGTTTTCATGTTGGTGTGATATTGTTGGGCTTTCTCTGAATATTGGCAAATGTAAAACTATGTCGTTCTATTGGACTCGGGATTTTATAAAATTTGACTACTTTCTTAATGGTTTACATCTTGATCGGGTCGACCAACTTACCGATTTAGGGTTTCTCTTTGTCTCATCTTTAGATTTCCGTCCCTACATTGATTACATTGTAAGTAAATTCGTACGTGTGCTTGGGTTTATTAGACGACATTCGACAAGTTTCAATTCCCCTAAATGTCTTTCCGCGCTTTATTGCGCATTAGTACGTTCGGTATTAGAGTATGGAGCTATTGTCTGGGCTCCATACACCATAGGCGATTCACTACGGGTAAATAAAGTGCATAACAGGTTTCTGAACTATGCTGGTTGCTGTTTAAATATATATCATCCACCCCACGATTATCAATCGATAAATGATGTCCTGTGTTTCGATTCACTTGCATTTAGACGTCAGACTCATGGGTATCGTGGTACTCATGGGTATCGTGGTACTCATGGCTTTATAACGGGATTTCTAAATGGACAAATAGATGTGCCTCGTTTGTTAGTAAGACTCAGCATCCAGGTTCCAAATAGCACTCGATCCCAGGTGACTTTTTTTACATACCAACAAGTAGGTCTAACTTTGCCGCTAATGCACCTCTCTTGAGAATGATGCAGATATTAACTCAAATACTTTATGACCGTTCGTACCTAGGCTATTTATCTACTTATATTTTGTTGTTACAATGATATCATTTTTTATATGTTATTCTAATATTTACCTAGTTAAGTTATTATTTATGTTATGTTATGTTATGTTATGTATCCTTGCTATGCCCTATGTTGTAAAAGCTGATTGCGTTAATATATGTAAAATAAAAATAAAATAAAATAAAAATAAAAGGACTAATTTTATTTAGAATATTATAGTATTTACTCGTATTAGGAATGAATTAAACTCAGATTTTTTAAATTGGACTTAAACTTAACTTTAAAATATTTTTTTGAAACTGAACCTTTTATATTTTTACTGAACCGAACCAAACTTAGAAATATTTCAAGTTGAACTTGAATTTTAATTTTTAATTGAAACTGCTAAATACTATAGTTTTAGTTTCTAAAATGAAAATCAACTGTATGTAACCAAATATTTAATTAAATGTTTATGACTCTGTTTTCAGTATAATTTAAAAATTCGCAATACGAGTAGATAGAAATATAAAATGAAAATATGTTATCATCAGCAAAACAGCCAAGGAAGTGGAATAATTTTATAGGTTTTCCCAAAATAGATTTTTTCTGTTACAATAAATATGATAAAAATAAGAATCAATTCTAATACGCGTTCCTCAATAGCAATTATTCATAAAACAACAATTTCACAATTTTTAAATATAACTTTTGAAAATTGTTTTTCAAATTCAATTTTTGGTTTTTGAATTATTGTTCGTTTTTATCTAGTCTGGTTCGACAAATAGCAATAGTAGCCTACTTACTAGTTTAATTTTTCGATCAGTACCCGATTAATTGGTCGTTTCTAATTGTTTTTGTGAAGTTGAATTTAGAATCGAACCGAACATCAAGGGTTTGATTCGGTTCCGTTCAAAATTCAAACAGTTTGACCTATTATTAGTACTTGTTATTGGTTAAATATTCATGTTCCATTATTTGAGTGGAGTGGAGTGACAAGAGAAGATAGAATAAGGAATGAATACGTGAGAGGTAGTGTTGGTGTAGCGCCAATTGTGGACAAGATGAGAGAAAATAGGCTGAAATGGTTTGGGCATGTGATGAGGCGAGAGGAAACGAATGCAGTAAGAGTGGTTATGAAGATGGACGTTGAAGGGAAAAGAGGAAGAGGAAGACCAAAAAAGAGATGGTTGGAGACTTTGGAGAATGACATGAGGGCTGTCGGTGTGTGCAGAGGAGATGTGATTGACCGAGTAAAGTGGAGGTGTAGGACAAGGGTGGCCGACCCCAAATAGTTGGGAGGAAGGCGAAGTAGAAGATTCATGTTCCATTATTTAATACTAGCTGAATCATACGGCGTTGCTCAGAAAAATAATTATAAGTGTTCAATTCCTTTGGGTACAAATCGCTGAGGAAGCAATGTCTTAATTAAGACTTAAGTCGCCGATGACCATAGAGACAGAAAAGGGCCTGTGCTACAGTGTCGGTATCCGTAAGACGACGATATGAAACGATACACGCTTACTTTTATTATACATCGTATAGGGGTTACTCATTGCATCTTTTTCCGTGAAACTTTAATAGGTATAAAATAAATAATAATAATTTATGGCAGCAATTTTATTATAAAACTAAATATATTATACTATATTTAATTTATTTTCTTTTGGTGTTAAAATAACTAAACTTGTAGGTGTACTGATTCTGGAGCATGCCACATAAATGTGTCCATGTGGAAAACAATCTTTTTTTATATCGATCCCTGTAATTTTCAATGCTTGACCTTGTGATTTATTTATTTTAATAGCAAAACATACTTGACAGGAAACTGTATTCACTTGAATTGGAATGGGTAATCTAATAGTATAATTGGTATGTGGGGAATAAAAACTGATTAACCTTTTGAAGATTATGTCGTAGTTTCATCTTCTGTCAGATTTGTTTGAAAATCAATTATGCGTAGACGTATCCTATTATGCAATGTTGGTGGATTAAAATTTCTTAGAAGTATTATAGGAATACCAATTTTTAATGTTAATGAATGTGGTGGAAATCCTGTCACATCCTGTCATTTTTTTTTCTGGAAGATTTTCCGAATGTAAATAATTCGGAAATCCTAAAGATCACATCTTTACTTAGGACTATAATTAAAACCTAAAAGACACGTACCAAAGAATTGAAGCCTTTTGCAATTTCACAAATACTAATCATATGATCACACACACAATTTAAGCCTCTACGCTTCGTGCTATATCAAATATGGGTAAGGACTATGAGTATCAAATATCGAAATACTCTTGCTAAATGTAATCTTTATTCAATAGACCAAGCCAATTTCAGAAAATGCACGTCGTTAAAAAATATTTAAAAAAAAAATGTTTTTTTAAAGGTTCTATTAGTCCACTTACCAACATCCTCAATTCATGATCAAAATTTATACGTAAGCTACTATCTATCAAAACACATGGAACATATTTTTAGTATTTTTGCTCAATTTAACTCTAATCTTAATGCTTTAATAAATCCACTAATTACATTCTTTTCCTCTATTCTAAATACACTTATCATCAAAAATACTGAACATCTTTGTTCGATATTATACTCACTTCCATATTCTTTTCGAACATTTCGAACTATATTTTTAATTCATTTTTACTTTATAATCTTCTCTACATTTATTTTTATAGATTATTTATACAAAATCTTAAAAGTTTATTTATTTTGTAGATAATATAATATGAAAACAATTATTGGTCATAAATTTTTGATTTTTAGACTAAAGTAATTCTTAAAAAAAGTGCTATTTTAAATTAAATAAATGCATTGTTCTTATCATGCAATTAAAAATAAATTGTATTACTATCAAGCTGTTCTGAAGTAATTTAATACTATTTATTTTTATATTCTAATACAGTAATACAATTATTATTTTTGTATTATATTTCTTTATTTATTGATCATAGAATTTTACGTACTATAGTAAGTTATGTGATATGGCTATATGTATATGTATAAAACGTGAAATATTCAAGTTACAATCATTCCAAGACTAAGCATTCGATGTACGATTAGGTATTAACTTCGTTCGGAAGTAATTTAATTTGCCTTGAATAGGGGAATTCAATTAGGCTTGTATACTTAGAATATTTTTTATCTAACATATATTTTTAAAACTTTTTTGGATTTAGTTTGAAAAGATCTGTGTATTAGTGTTACAATGATGTATTGCGCCGATATATTCTTGCTATATACTTTTTTAATTATCAATTAGATAGTGCTGATACATTTTAATAAAAGGTAAATATTTAATTATTGTATTATCAATATAGTAAGTCGCGTAAATATTAAATTTTTAGCATTTATCTTGTGAAATATTAATATAAAATTTGTCTTTTAATGTATTATTTGTGTCATTCATGAATCTAATGTATATATATTATGGTGGCCCTTAATTATTGGAGAAGAATTTATTTTTTTAATTTTCTTGAGTCAGGACCCCTCCTTCCTTTTTATTTGATGCTATATAATAATAATTTAGATAGAATTTGGTAATGATGACTCACCCCCTTCCCGTGCTTCAAGAGGGTTGAACAATTATTGAAGAGGGTATATTTCTGCTTTTTTGAATTTTTATGTTTTTTACTTTATATTATATATATATATATATATATATATATTGTCTAATCTTAGAACTTATAAGTTCAACCCTCCCCCCAGGGAAATAAATTTCGACAATAAGTTTATTGTAATTTGGCGTGATGAATGGCAAAAGCTATTTATTGCCTTAAAGTTGTATTATTCTTATTGTTCTGGATTTGTCAGATATTTAAAAAATGTAGGTAAGTATTTATTATATTTATAAATGGATTATTATATTCATTCAGATAATTCAAGCCATAGTTTCTGTGGCATTTTAATGTATATCTTGGTGTACGATTTTCAAATACTAAATAAAACTGTGATTGTTATAACATATTCAATTAAAAAATAAAAATAAAATATATTTCCTTTTTAACCCCTGAAAAAATATGATTATTTAAAGATCATTAAACATTTTATGTGTATAGTATATTTTACTACCTAGTGTTATTTAGTACTTTTATTTTTTTTGGAGGTAATTTTAGTCGTACATCTACGCTTAACATTTTATGTATATAGAATTTTTATTGTAGCATTTTGTAAGTTAGAGATCATAATACCGGTATATACTAGATGCCATATAGTGAGACTTATATCGTAGGTGGTGAACGAATGTGTACATTTTTTCCAGTGAAAATGGTATTTTTTTTAGTAATTCCGTCGAAAAGCGTTTGCATAATTTATTGTTTCATAAAAAATAAACCCACAATGTAAAACATTCTGACCAAGCATAATTTTAGCGGTATAAACGTGAAAAAACCGACCTGTATAATTTTTGCTTACAACTCTTGTGTATTTTTTTTCTGTGTTTTTCTCTCGTTGACCCTTGGGGCTTTTAAATTGAATACCTTAGCGTCTACATTACATACCTCGAGTAAATGAAACAACTGTTTGTAAAGTTGTGTTGTTTGACTTGATATTTTATTTTTACTAATGTATTCTAATATATATATCAGCTTTGTAAAGTTTCTGAAAATTTTGAAATTGTTAATACTGTTTCTCCAATATCACTAGAAAAATATAAAGTTTAAATACGGATAATGATAAGAAAATTAAATCTCAAACATCGTATACGAAATTAGTTGTACTATATACTAAAAAATTGTTACAACATTTTTATACTAGATGAAGATAAAGTATAACTGTGGATTTTTTTATAGATAGGATAATTATTTAAGTATGCTAGTCTTTTTAATCTTCTTCTTCTTCTTCTACTTCGCCTTCCTCCCAACTATTTGGGGTCGGCCACTCTTGTCCTACACCTCCACTTTACTCGGTCAATCACATCTCCTCTGCACACACCGACAGCCCTCATGTCATTCTCCAAAGTCTCCAACCATCTCTTTTTTGGTCTTCCTCGTCCTCTTTTCCCTTCAACGTCCATCTTCATAACCACTCTTACTGCATTCGTTTCCTCTCGCCTCATCACATGCCCAAACCATCTCAGTCTATTTTCTCTCATCTTGTCCACAATTGGCGCTACACCAACACTACCTCTCACGTATTCATTCCTTATTCTATCTTCTCTTGTCACTCCACTCAACCATCTAAGCATTCTCATTTCCGCTACACTTATACTTTGTTCTATTCTCCTGTTAACCGCCCAACACTCTGAACCATACAGCATAGTTGGTCTCACTACGCTTTTATAAAATTTACCTTTCAGCCTAATTGGAATTCTCTTATCGCATAACACGCCCGATGCTGTAAATGTTTATGCTAGTCTTTTTAGTATATCAATAAATTTGGTTTTATATTACTGTATATTTCAAATATTGTTATATTTCATATTAATTTTAATAATTTTTTAAATAATCTATATATATAAAAATGGAGACAAAAAATTCGAAATTGCATCAGTTGAGAACGGCTGGGCCGATTATCTTGTTTTTTTTTTTTTTTAATGATAGAGAATGTCGTGGAGCGGGTTTATAGGGTTTATATATGGACCTAACTCCACCCTCAGGAGGTGGTCTAACAGGAATTTTGAGATTTACGATAGAAATTTTTGTTTTTGTTTATAAATGGTTGCTATGGGGGTTATAAGATTTGAGAATAATATTTATTTATTAGTGGTTAATATAATGAATTACCCGACGTTGCAAGGTAACCAAAAAAAAAAAAATATAAATAAGTACTTTGAATATTTTCTATTTGTTTGTGTCATTAAAAATGCCAAGAAGACGCCAGAATGCCAATTTTTGTCGTAGAACAAATGCAGCTACAAATATGAGAAATAAAAGAGCGCAAATAACAGACGAACAATGCCAATCCGATAGTGCGAATGATTCGTAGTTGACTCACGCAGAGCAAATGACCAACTACGCCAACAGGTACATCGAATATTTATATCTGATTCATTCCTGCGTCTAGCATTCCAGTATGAGCCCGATATTGAATATTATGCTCATTCAAAAGTAGTAATTTGTGCTATGGACAAGGAATGCCCGCACTGCTATGCTCTCAAATTCAAAAATGAGCTAGTCTGGATGTGTTG
Source organism: Sipha maydis (assembly GCA_034509805.1). Lineage (NCBI taxonomy): Eukaryota > Metazoa > Arthropoda > Insecta > Hemiptera > Aphididae > Sipha > Sipha maydis. The sequence continues at coordinate 96,071 of JASXSY010002367.1, read as the reverse complement.
TGCGTCAGGAAAGATGCAACTACCTGAAATTGAAGTACCACCTGAACCATTGAACGGTTTTAACAGATCCAGATTCTAACGTGTTCCTGAAGTCAATTAGAACATTTAATTCATGTTTTCAAATGACATCGTTCGAAGCAACAGAAATAGTTCGTAATACTAATGCAAATGGTCAACAATACAATTCTATACTACGGATTTTAGTACGTTAAGGTTAGGTTAGGAATATGTATTAATTGATTATATTAATCCACCGTATTATGTCAAACTTGGTATAACTTTGATACTTTATTAGATTTAAATCATACACTAAGGTACGTACAAACAGCACTAGGTCCGCGATCTACCGCAGGTAGATTGCCTACCTGATAATATACTGCTGTGAATCAGAATTTTTATTCCGGAGAGAAAACTTAAGATAAATCTAGAACATTATCCACCGAATATTAAATAACGAGTTGAACAAAGTTAGAGTCATATAGAGTTGGTATATTTAACGAGCAACGAAGTGTACGGGATCAGCTAGTTTAACCAAATAGTTATTGCGATTTAAATGTTTTTGGCTTTAATTAGATGGTGTAATAATATTCGTGAGGAGTGTGATTTTTGAAATTTTTCTTAATAAATACGAACACTAAGAATAGAAAACATTAAATTTTTCTTCGTCATCGTCAATGTACCGACTGTATGTAAAAATGTCTATGGACAAGTGAACGTTTTTCAAAACCCATTTAACCCCTACTCCTTCCTCTGACAGGACATAGTTTGCTATTATAATAGTTAATAATGTTATAATTATATCATTATATGCGCATACTCAAGCAACCATAATATTCAAGGAACTTTACGCATGAAAAACTATTACTAAAAAGATATCCCAGCAGCAGTCAGTAGTGTAAGTATTAAACGATCAAGACTACCGTTAACCGTTATCCGTCGATGTCCGTTATATACCGACCTTTCAAGTAAATATTAATTTACTAAGTTTTTTATACATTTTATTATTGTTCAAATGCAATATCTGTTACTTAAATTAAATTACTTCTTTTAGATTCTGAACGGAGTGAAGAATGTATTGATTTTACAATGATGTGTGTTTTTTTTTTTGTGTAAAAAATTTTCAATATATTTTAAATGCGACGGGAAAAACCCTAAAAAATTTTGGGAAAAACCGGAGTTTTTACGCAAAACCAGTTTTCGACATAATCAAATTTTTTATTTTGCTATAACTCAAAAACTAATCGATGTAAATACTTGAAATTTTCACCAAATGTTTAGATAAGCGTTCTCTATACACCATTAACTTTTCAAAGTATTTTGACTTTTATTGAGTTATTTATAGACAATTGAAATTTTCAATTTTTTTAAGTATTTTTTTTTAAATAAAAATAAAATTTTTTTGGCTTCCCAGCAAATCTTGAAAATTTAATACAAGGTTTCTTATAAGTTGTTCCTTAACTGATAAAAAAAAATCTAAAATCGTAAGTCACAATTTTTTTTTATATGTGCTCAAAGTTCCAATTTATCCGAAATATGTAAAAATTACGATAATTTGAAAGTTATTTTGTAGATAAAAATTCATAAAATTTTTTCTGTTAATACTTAAGGTTCAAAATTTTCACACTAGGTTATCTATAAGCTACTCTACAAAAATCTTTAAAAAAATTTCTACCGGACTTAGAGGATAAAATTTTATGACTGAAATTTTAATATTTACGAAATTGCATAAAATAGCAATTTATTCTCAAACGATTTTAAATATTTGTTATAATTCAAAAAGTATAAGTCGCAGATTTTTTAAATTTCTACCAGCTGTTAAGATTGGCATTTTCTTTATGTCATATTTTTTTCAAAATGTTATATTGATTTTTAAGCGATATATATAGGCATTTAAAATATTCGATTTTTTTACATATTTTTTTTATAATCGGTGATAAAAAAAATTTGGCTCATACAATATACTTAAAAATTTAATAGAAGATTTCACAGAAGAAGTTCTTATTGTCATTCAACAATTATTAAAATCCATAGGCACAATTTTTTTTTATAAGCGTTTGAACAGCGAATATTGACATAAAATTACATGTAAAATATAATATAATGTATTATATATTCTAGACTGACAAATGTTATCGGTTTTTTTAAAATGCTCTAACTCAAAAACGAAAAACCGCAACAACTTGAAATTTTCACCAAATCTTTATACTGACGTTCTCTATACATGGTTAAGTTTTCAAAGTATTTTGACATATTTTGACTTATTTATAGACAATTTAAATTTTCGATTTTTCTAAATTTTTCGTTTCAAAATAAAATATACTTATTACAATATTTATAAATAACAATGTATTATATTCTAGACAAACATATTATCTCCGTTCAGAATCGTTTTTCGTATACAATGATACCTATCATTGAATTCAAATTTAACAAATCCATTATAATGACCTATCCTATGAAGAGTCGCACTCCGCCCCCAAGTGTACTGCAGTGCGAGGCTCATCCGGTTCTTTTTTATATTTATATTAATCGTGAAACTTGAACGGCCAATCTATAATTAAGTTCAGTTTCAAAGACTTTTTTCGTGCTTTTTCTTATGAGTTAAGTATGGAAAATGGCATAGTGCGAAAACTTCATTAGCAATTTTTTGTTTATTATAAAATACCGATACGACAACTATTTTTTTTCCTTTTTAACCTAAAACATGTGATTAATAATACTTGTTTCCTGGGGTAAACCTGATTATATTCATACTCAATGTTTGTTACTCAAAAGTATCATAATGACGTATCAATTTTTTTTCTATATTATTTTTTAAAATATATTATTTGATTTAAATTATAGAGTATATTTATTTTGCATTTTGTATTTTGACCAAGATAAGTTCATATTCAATTAGTTTAACGAAATGAAAATGAAGAATTTAAAAAAATTATATATAGTTTTCTAAAATTATTTTATATTATTTTTATTCTACTTGTATATACAGTAGAACTCATCTAATCCGTCACCTTTGGGACTGGAGATATGGTCGGAACGCGAAAAAGGTCGGATTATCAGAATATACAGACAATTTTTATTTAGAATTGAATATTAAATTTATTTGTATTCAGAAATAATTTACACATATAAATGTACTATTGTATAAATGTATTATTTTAATATAAATTACTTAGAAAAAAAGTCAGTTATAGATTTTTGTTTAGAGAATGTAATTCTAGACTTAGCTGCAATATTTCTCCATTTCTTGATCCACAAAATGTCCATAGGTGTTGAGGTTGAGTTCTGCTCTATGTACTGAAGAGCAACATCAAAAGCATTCTTGGCATCGGTGTGTGAAATCTGGGTAGGGGGTTCGTCAGCATCACCGTCCGAGTCCTCGTTCACAGTTTCTTCACCGTTATTTTCCAAAACGGCGGTAATAATCTGATCGTCATTAAGATTTTCACTTGTTTCACAGTTTTTGTCACATTGGACAATCCATTCCTCAACTTCACTGGCAGGGAAATTCGGTTGTACACTTTGTAGATCTTTTATTATTTCTTGCGTGTCGTTGTTTTGTTCATCTTCGATCTGGTCACTTTCAGTTATAACTTCCGGCCAAAGCTTACGCCAAGATTTTTGCAAAGTGTCAGGTTTTAGTTCCTCCCACGAATCAGCAATCGTATAGCATCTTTGATATTAAGGGATTTCATTGATTCAAATATGTTAAAATCTTCTTCGGACTTTTCTAAAATTGAACTGATGTACTTTCTGCGATACCGCCTCTTTAACCATTCTATAACTCCCTGATCCATTGGTTGGATAAGTGATGTGACATTTGGAGGAAGGAAGATAGCTTTTATGTCCTCTTTCACTAATTCCTCCTCAGATGGATGTGATGGTGCATTATCCAATAGCAATAGAGCACGAACAGGGAGATTTTTTTGTTTCAAGTATTTTTCAACAGATGGAACGAACTCATCGATAAACCAAGAATTTAAAAGATTGGAATCCATCCAAGCAGATTTTTGACTGCGATAATAAACCGGCAAGGAAGATAAATTTATGTTTTTGAATGCCCTTGGCTTCTTAGATTTACCAATAACGAACAAAGGAAGCTTGTGTGTACCGTCAGCGTTGCTGCAAGGAGCAATGGTTAGCCTATCTTTTATAAGTTTCGTTCCTGCAACGGTATCATTTGATGAAGCGAGCGTTTTGTTTGGCAGTATTTTATAGTTTAGGTCTGTCTCATCTATATTAAAGACTTGGCAAGGTAACAGTTCATATTCTTCGACAATTTCTTGAAATTTCAATGAAAAATTCTCGGCTGCCTCAGTATTAGCGGATAGTTTTTCACCAGAAATTGAAACAAACCGGACGCCATGACGGGTTTTCCCAGCGATCAATCCAGCCTTCACTAGCGGCGAACTCACTTTCGGCTTCTAGTTTTTTGTGCAAAGCTATTGCCTTTTCTTTTATTATGGACCCAGATATTGGAGTTCCTTTTCTTCTTTCTTGGCAAAACCACATCCACAATGCATTGTCAAGCAGTTCAAGTTTAGGTTTTTTCAATGTTTTGCGTTTTTTAAGAGCGTTTTCACCATCTATAGTCACTGTATATGATTCAATGTCTTTCCGATTTTTTCTCCAATCTTTTATCGTCGTAACGCCTACATTGAGTTCCTTGGCCATTTTTTGAAGTGGGTCCCCTTTGCCCAGTCTTTGTAGCACTGCTAATTTTTCATTTAGTGAAAGAGTAACGTGTTTACGTTTCATACCTGACATGTTGAAAATACACACAACTGTACACAATGCAAAACAAATATGTATAGTGTATACGTACGTAATTTAATAATAATAAAATATAATACACGTTATAAACACAGAACACAGTCGTAACAAAAGGAGTACTAAACTACTAAAGTAGATATGCGATAAGGGAAATATTAAACTGGCAATTAATTTTATAAATCTACTATAAATTGGAAAATCCAAATGTATTTTTAAAGTATTAATATCAATAGTACTATGGTCGGATTAACCGAAGTGGCGGACCAACCGAGGGCGGATTAGAGGGGTTCTACTGTACTTGTAATTTTATTTTTTGTTAACTAAATTTATTTATATCTTTCGGTTATGAGTTTTAGCTAGTTATCGTTTGAAAAAAAGTATTTATGTTTTTTTTTTTTTTTTAAGGGATAACTTTTTTTTTTTTTTATTGAACAAACATAATATATTTACAATCTGTATTTACAAGTGATACAATAAGTAAATGTGACGACGATTTGATTCTCAGGAGGGGGAAGTCACCCAGTGGCGGCACCCCGTGGAAGCGATTTAAGGAGAGAGTAGGTCCCTACACCAGTTCCTTTTCAGGCGCCTGGGAGGATTACCTGGAATTTGATTTGATGAAAGTTGGGTGATTATAGGATTTGAGTGAGTACTGAATGTTTTGTGTGTTTTTTTATAGGTGACTTTGGCAAGGCTGTTTAAGGTAGGAATGCAGATGTCTTTATGAAGTGATTGATTGGTAATATACCATGGGGCACCAGATATTAAACGTAGACAAATAGACTGAAACGCCTGTATTGTTCTAGTATTTGAGGGTTTGGCTAATCCCCAAAGTTGTATGCCATAGTACCACATGGGTCTTAGAAGAGCCATGTATATTGTTCTTTTGGTTTTTAATGAGAGGTTTGAGCGGAGTAAGGGTCTAAGAAGGTGGAGTCTTGAATTGAGAGTTTTACGCTTGTTTTTTAAGTGGGGACCCCATGTAAGGCGTTTGTCAAGAATTAAACCCAGATATTTGGTTTGCGTGGAAGATGGAATTTGTTCTTTGCCGATAAAGGTTGCGGGAGATTCTAAGGATCGAAGTGTGAAGGTTATTTGAGAGGATTTTGATGGTTAACTTGAATTTTCCAGTCGTGAAACCAGTTGTTTAGAACATTTAGGTGGTTTTGGATTTTTTGGGCAGCTTGGATGGGATCTTTGTCAGTAGCAAGAATAGCAGTGTCATCCGTGAACAAACCAAGTAGTGTGTTTTCGTTTAGAGGTAGGTCGCTGGTAAAGACGTTAAATAGGAAAGGAGCTATGTCACTACCTTGGGGAACACCAGCAGTTGCTATTTGAGAGTTGGAAAAGGTGCCGTTGATTTTTGTGACAAATGTTCGTTGGTTCAGATAAGATTTTATTAGCAGGTAATACGGAGCAGGCAAGAAAGATTTTAATTTAAAAAGTAAGCCGGGGTGCCAAACTCGGTCAAAAGCCTGTGCGATATCTAGGAAAATACCAATGCAGATTTTTTGCTCTCGAATGCTAATGAGATTTGATCGACGACTCTATGCAGCTGGTGGATTGTGGAGTGTTTAGATTTGAAGCCAAATTGGAAATCAAGTATAATTTTATTATCTGTGGCAATTTTTGTAATTCTTTTTAGGAGTATTTTTTCAAATAGTTTTCCTATGACAGACAGAAGGCTTATGGGACGGTAGGAGGATGGGTTTTCGGGAGGTTTGCCTGGTTTGTGGATGAGTATATTTGAGCGTGTTTCCAAATAGATGGCATGTGAGAAAGACGGAGTATAGAATTGAGTATATATGACAAAAGTATTATTGTTTTGGGTGGTAATTGTTTTAAAAGTAGAGCAGTTATTAAATCATAACCAGGAGCTTTGCCAGATTTTAAATGTTTTATATAGAAGAGAACTTCATTTGGGGAAGTGGGTTTGGCAGGCATAGAAACTGGTAGTGGACTATCTAAGAACTCGAATACTCTGGCAGAGTGCTGGGGATTTGTTTGTATGATGTTTGGTTTAAATACTGTATTTATAGTATTTATGTTAAAAATTAAAACGTGTTTGTTTTAAAATTTTGATTTTGTTACTATGTTTACACCAGATGACCTTACATTTTTTGTTACCAAAAATATAATATTATATAAAGTAGTGTAAACTCTTTTCAATTATTCGAATTATAAATATTAATAAAATTTGAAATTCAGATCACTTTAAGTGATTTCAATTAATTTTATTTCTTTGTAAAGACTACTTTAAATATCACAATGTTTAAATTAATTTACAATAAATAATTTCTAAAAAACATAATTTTTAAAAGTATATTAAAATTTTTTTGTTAACATAACCAATGATTATTATTTATTTTTTAAATGTTGTAGTATTTGTTATGGTTAAATTATAAAACTTAAATGTGACAAAGTTTAAACATATCTCTATTATAGTTATTATATATCATTGTTGATGAAATTTTTTAAGTAACTTATATTGTGTTGTTTCTCCTGCGTTATACATAATTCAAATATATATATATTATTTATAAAATAAATTATATTATGACTTGATTTGCTTAGTTTCTTATTCGTAATATACGTTGGTTAATTTTTTTATTATAACTTATTTTTAGTTCATTATTTTATAGTTTTATGCTTAATAATATAAGTTAAGAAAACATTACAGTAAAATCTCAATAATACGGAACTTTGGTAAAACGAAAACTCTTTTGGGAAACCCCGAATATATCTTTGGTCCCATTTTAAATACATAATGGATTCATCCTGCCAACACGAAAACCTCATTAAACCGGAAACTAATACTTTTCATATTCAAATTATCTGAAATTTCCCGCTTGGACAGACGTATAACACTAAAGGCTGGTTTACACCCCACGACTTATTGTACGTTTTATCGGTTATCTTAAACGGACAATAAAATTTACGTTTTATGAAGTGTCTACATAATTCGCTTATTACACAGTTTTCCATCTCAGTTTCGAATCGATAAGACGTACGATTTGCTATCTACACGCTCCGTTTTACTTGATACGATTTGTGACATCCGATAAAACGTACAATAAGTCGTAGCGTGTAAACCAGCCTTTAATGACAAACTTAGAATGAACGTCAATTTTGTTATCGAATTTGTCAATAGCCTACTGTCCAACGTGAAAATTCACACTATCTCGACCACCCTGTCAGTTTCTCAACCGATGGACCAAAGATTAATTTACATCTTTAATTCGTACTATTTTTAATTAATGCTTCAATACCTAGTATGCAAAATGGAGAGCATTATTAATTATGATTAGTTAGTTTATATTATTTGAATGAAAAGAAATAACTTAATTTTCATTCCAATAACATGTACTAATAAATTTTCTATTGTACTTATAATCTGTTCATAGTTTTTACCTTTATAAAATAAAATTCCTAATACTTCAAATTTTATATTGATTCGTCACATATATATTTTAGCGATGAAATTGTAAATAAATATATAAATCTGTTAACTAATATTATTATAGAAAAACAGAGATTTTTATTCTAATTTTTTTTAGAATTTTAGTTACGGTAAAATTTGTTATTGTAATATTATTCCAACTAAAATATTTTATCGTAACTAAAATTCTAAAAAAATTAGAATAAAAATCTCTGTTTTTCTATAATAATACTAGTTAACAGATTTATATATTTATTTACAATTTCATCGCTAAAATATATACGTGACGAATCAATGTAAAATCTGAAGTATTAGGAATTTTATTTTATAAAAATGAGAAACTCCTAATAATGATATTACATTTACCACAATATAATTTTTTTACTAGTTTTATTTATTAATAATTAAATTATAATTTTATTTTTATTGATTTTTGTACTTATTTTATCAGAAAGTTTTTATTAATTGAAGGGTATTCAAAGTGATTTGGGCATTATCAATCAAAAACTTTTTTTCTTTATTTTAAAATATGTTTATTAACTAAAATCGAATAAATCATACATGTATGTATATATTCTACCATGCACATGATAAATATTATAAAAATATAGAATATATATGAACATATTTGTTCACGTTCATGTATAAATTATGTTTATAAACATATATCGAATATTCTGTAATATTGGAAAAATTAATTTAATATATGTAACATGCTATTAGCATTTAATGTCATAATGTAAAATCAACAAAATAAAAATAAATGTTTTAATTACATTTATTTTTTCATATTTATATTTTTAAAAATATTATTTATATTTTGTTTTCTTATTATAATTTAAAATGAAATAGGTTACTAAGTGGGAATAATAATAATATCATATTTTTTTTTCATAATTGAGGACAATAAAACATAAATCATGACTAAAATAATAAAATATATCAAATAATCTGTGGGCAATATTATATTTTCTCATTTTAATATTTACAAAATTGAGTGCCATTTAAAAATTGTATTTATTTTTAAATTAAAATAATGTAGGATTGATACTGAATAAGCATGCCTTCGATATTAATGATCTTTAATTTTCCTTGTGATCATAAATTTTATTTCAGATTATTATTTTTCTTTAATTTTAGTTAATTATAATGAGAACATTGCTTATTGAATCTTACAACATACGACTATCATACACGTTAATGTTTATTGTTTAATTTATTTTGATTTAAAAATTCTGTAGATATATGTTTGAATTATTGTAGATGTACGATATTTTTTTGTATTTAGAAAATGATTCAGTTATTATACAAATGTCGAGGAATTACAATTTATCAGTTTATTTTATATAAAAAAAAAACAATACATTCATTGGTACAATATCGATAACTATTATACAATTTTTGAATATCTGTATTTACCAGTTGTAATTATATTTAAATTATGTCGTTATTCTAGTAAAACCTATTTACGGGTTGCTCTAAAAGTCTCCAGCATAAGAATACTGCGACGCTTTATTTATTTTCCAAAGAATGTTTAAACAGACATCTTCAGTTTCAATTACTGATAATACAGAGATAATATTTTTCTTATATGATGATTTCTGTAGTGTAGTTTCACGGTGATATTAATAGTCATATTCTTGTTAAACTTCTTTGACATTGACGTTTTAACATTGATATAAAAATATAGACGTCCATTAAATTATTATTAATCATAATAGAATGATTATTATTCTCGTTATGTATAGTTAATTTAATTCGATTGTTTCACAGAAATAATAATACGTTAAATAGTGTTTCCATTTCAAAATATTAGATGTACTCGAGAGAAGTACATGTTTCTTCAATTTTAATTTCTGTAAACTAAACACCGAAATGGATTTCCAGTGTTAAGAAGTTAGATAATTATCATTAAGACCTTGGGCGTTTGTTTATACGTTATTCGTTGTTTTCAGTTTAATTACTTTTATAGGTTGTAGTTACTCATAAAACACGTACATTTACAACCATTTTATATAAATTTAAATATTTATGATTGGGAACAAATGTTTATTAATAGTTTTAGGATTAATTAATGGAAGCGAAACTTGAACTTATATTTGATTTCAATAGTTTCTAGTTATTCGATATGGATTTAATTTTATTCTATTGAATTGAAAGTTACCAATTTCGAATCAGAACGAATATATTCTAAATAAAAATATTTTAAAGTCATTTTTTTTTTTTTTTTTTTTTTACAATCTGTATTAATAAAAACACAATAAGTTAATGTGGTAATATGTACAACAAACAATATAATATAACCGACAGATGATGTGATAAGGGAGACTATCCAATAATAGTCCAATAATAGTCTTTAGACTTAAATTAATATAATTTATGACATAGAATTATATTATTATTAATTATTTATGACATATTTATCATAGAAAAATTGTTACATACCAAGGTGTAGAGGCTATGAGGCGGAGGGATATGGACTGAAATGCTTGAATGGTTTGTGTTTGAGATGTTTTGGCGCTTCTCCAGAGTTGAGAGCCATAGGTCCAGATGGGTCTTAAAAGAGACTTATATATTGTTAGTTTTGAATTTATAGAAAGTTTAGATTTGAGTATTGGACGAAGCTTGTGTAAGCGATAATTAAGTAATTTTCGTTTAGATTTTAGGTGTGGGACCCAAGTTAATTGTTTATCGATTATGATTCCTAGATATTTTACTTGTGATGTAATAGGAATATCAACACCTTGCAGATAAAGGGGTGGAGAGTTTTTTTTTTCTGAGTGTGAATGGAACATGAAATGATTTTTCAGGGTTTATTTTGACTCGCCATCTAGTTGCCCAAGTACTTATTAAATCAAGGTGGTTTTGAAGAGAGGAAGAAGTTATATCAGGATCTATGTTGGAAGTAAGAATTGCTGTATCATCAGCTTATGATGCGATAACTGTGTTAGCTGTTACGGGGAAATCGGATGTATATATATATATATTAAACAGATCAGGTGAGAGATCACTTCCTTGTGGGATTCCAGCAAATATTGAAAAATATGGAGAGGTTGAGGTGCCTTGCCTAACTAAAAAACTTCGGTTGAGAAGATAAGAACGGATTAGCAAATAGTATGGTGCTCTAAGGAATTTTTTTAACTTGCAAAGGAGACCATCGTACTATACATGGTCAAACGCTTGGGCCACATCTAGGAAAACTCCAGGGCAGTATTTTTTATTTTCAAAAGAGGTTGCAATTTTATCAATGAGACGGTGGATTTGGTGTATTGTTGAGTGGATAGTTCTGAAGTCAAATTGTGAATGAGGTATTATATTCTGGGATTTTATTATTGGTCTTATTCTTTTCAAGATAATTTTTTTCAAATATTTTTCCTAAAGTAGGAAGAAGATTGATTGGCCTGTAAGAAGATATTAAATGTTTTGGTTTATGAGGTTTGTGTATGAGAATTACTATAGAGAACTTCCATATTAAAGGGAAATAAGAGAGTCTTAACATGGAGTTATAAATGAATGTGAGAAGAATAATTGTTTTATTTGGTAGATATTTTAGCATTTTGTTAGAAATTAGATCGTATCCAGGTGATTTTCCTATTTTTAGTTTATTTATTATTTGTTTAACTTCATTTGGAGAGGTGTGCTTTGCTGGGAGATTCATTGGTAGTGGGATATTCAAAAAGTTATTTATTGTGTTCAGATGTTCAGAATCTGGGTTTATGTTTGGGTGGGGAGTAAATATTTTTAAGAGATAATTTCCAAAAAGATTGGCTTTATCATTATCTGATTCAGCAAGTACACCACTTGGACCATTTACAGGAGGAATTTTTTCTTTAATTTTGAGCATATTATGTCTCAGTTGACAGGTCCTTTAGCTAACGAAGGATGAGGAGGATTTAGAGAAATCTTACCACTTATTTACATGAGGATTGGGCTATGGTCACATGTTGGATCATCTAATTTTGTAATACAGTGAAACCTCTATTAATGGACACCTCTCAATAGTGGACCCTTCCCAATAGTGGACACTTCTAAATTCCCCGGCAAAAATGTATGCACATAATAGGTTTTCTCAATAGTGGACAACTCTCTATAGTGGACAATTTTTAATTCCCCATGGCTGTCCACTATTTAGAGGTTTCACTGTAGTAAAATTTATAAGTTTGGGGATTGAAGAAATAAAATAATCTAATATATCAGGATATCTGTTTTGGTGTGATGGCCAATATGTAGGGTGGGGATATTAATGAACAATTTTTGTTTTGTATAATATTTTGAAACATACGACCTCTTATGTTTTGAACTTGGCAACCCCATTGAGGGTGCTTTGCATTGAAATCTCCACCGAAAAGAAAAGTTCGACCAAGAGAACTAAGAAATTGTTCTGCCTGCTGAAAAGATATTTCCGGTCTTGGGGGGGGCAGTAAATAAAAGAAATAGTTGTTGGTACAGTGAAACCTCTATATAGTGGACAGCCACGGGGAATTAAAAGTTGTCCATTATAGAGAGTTGTCCACTGTTGAGAAAACCTATTATGCGCATACATTTTTGCCGGGGAATTTAGAAGTGTCCACTATTGGGAAGGGTCCACTATTGAGAGGTGTCCATTAATAGAGGTTTCACTGTATATGATTTATAGTGATTAAAGTTTATGCGGCTTGGATTGTATTTGTCTGAAGGTTTGGTAGAGGTTGGCACTTAATTTTTGTGGAGATTATTATAGCAGATCCACCGTGGGCAGTTCTATCAGGATGGTCAGATCTGTATATATTATGTCCAGGAAAGAAATATTTAGAATTTTCAGTGCAATGGGTTTCAGAGATTAAAGCGATGTCTATCTATTTTTCAATAAATAAGTTTAAAAGCTCGGGTTAGTGTCGTTTTAATCCGTTTGCATTCCAGAGAAATATATTGAGAGAGTTAATATTTGTTTGTCTATTTGTCATCTTTTAATATTAATTTATTTATGACAGTCGTGAGGAGTTGAATTAAAGGATTAATTATTAGTTTTAATTCTGAAGGAAAGTTGCAATGTTAGTACATTTTCTAGAGGAATATTAGTTGTATTTGAGTTGGTGTTTGGGTTTGACTTAAAGTTTTGAAAATAGCTGTGAGTATTGTTTTTTTGAATGATTTGGGAACGCTTTAGTGTCATTGATATTAAAATTTGGTAGGTTTAAAGGGTGTTTATCATCAGAAATTTCTCCTTTATTTACAAAATTATTAGGATAAACATTTTTTTTTTATTATAATTTTTAGACTACTGTGAAATTTTTGTAAATCTTTGTGGACCATACATCCACGATAGTTTTCCGGATGATTTCCGCCACAAAGAGCACATGTTGGTGGTTGATCAATGGATTTGGTGCAAGATGAAGATGAGTGGAATTCAGTGCAGCGGGCGTAGCAAGGTGGATGTGAACAATAAGTTTTAGAGTGGCCGTATTTCTGACAATTCTGGCACTGAATTATTTCCCGACGTTTATGCGGTTCTTCAATTCGAATTTTGGTTTGAAGAAATTATGTTACATGGAATATCTCTTTGTTGATCTCAGCAGGTTCGAGATCAACAAAAAAGTGTGGCAGATTTTTTTTTTGATATTTTATGTCGGACATTAGCAACTTGACGTACTGCAAAGCCAATTTCTTGGATGGTAATTCCAACCTCATTTAATGGGGTGGATGGATGAATGTTACGTACAACAACACGAAAAGCTTTATTTTCGCGTTGTTGGTAAGTATGATATTCGTTTTTATTTTCATTCAGATACTTAATAACCGCTCTATAAGAATCGGAATTCTTAGTAATGATTTTTAAATCATTATATGAAGATTTTTTTTTTTTTATTTGCTTTTTATTAGAAAATAATTATAGCAAAGCGATTAAAATTAATGATTTATAAAAATAAAAAACAAACATAAATATTTACAGACAATATTAATTAAATATTAAAATTAAGTGAGAAAGCCAGCGGTATGACAGAATTGGATAAGAGAACGGATGATTGTGATGAGACGAGAGTTGAGAAAAAGGTTAGAATCGGAAGAAATATAAACATAAGAAGAAAGAAAAGAGAAAAAGAGTTGTCTACTAGTAATGAGAGAAGGGAAATTGAAAAGGATGTAATCAGAATCGCATATCAATTCGTCGAGATGTAGTGTACAGAGAGGAGAAGAGTTTAGATTAAATTTAAAAGAATGGTGAGGAAGTAAGCTATGACCAATGCGAAGACGAGTGTAGGATACGTTTAGGTGCCTAGAAATTTCGAGGTCTTTAAACCATGGATATTTGGGAATAGAGGAAACTATGTGTCTATGCCATGCAGCATAGTTAGGTGGTAGAGAGTTCCATTTAGTTTGCCAGGCTTTGCGCAATAGTTTGCGGTGGATCTGAAGAAAGTCTGAAGCAGACTGAAGATTAAATTTAAGATTAAGATTAAAAAAATAAATTTTCTGAGCCAATTAGTTTGAGAAAATCGTTGCGAAGAGCAACAAAATCAAGTACACCTTGAACTGTAATTGAAGGTGGAGACGGTGGAGGTTTAATGGGCTCACTTATATCGTCTGTTGCTGCGTTTGATAGATTCTGAGGTGGGTTCGTTATCTTAGAGTTGTCATCAATAGCAAGGCAGGAATATCTATTTTTCGTTAAAAAATTAATTTTTTGTATCGTCTTAGCTCGTCTGTTACGCACGTCAGAAGAAGAAAGATTTCTATAGCCGGATTTTTTAGAATTATTTATGGAATCATCTATATCCATATCAGAATTGTCGAACACGTCACTTGATGTACTCTGTATACGACTGGACAAAGCAGAATTTGATTTTTTTTTTTTTTTTTGTAATTTTATTTTTCAAGTTAGCATTATTTGTATAATTATTGCGGTTCATTATGCGTGTTATCGTTATCGCGACTTGGGTTAGATAAGATAGGTGGTTGCCGCCGGCAACGCCGGGTAGCATAGCCGACAATTAACTATGAATATATCTTTTATAGTAATTATAATTACCGATTTTTTGATACTTTGGGTTTGAGAGGTTGAAATTCCGTGGCGATGACGACAGGAAGATCAACAGGCCAGCAACCTGATTTTTTTGAGACCATTCATAGTTAAATTGATTATTTTTGAGAGGAAATAAGAAAAAAACTTCGTGCATGGAAACTGATACGTGCGTTGAGAACAACAGTCACGGAGCGAATGTCTTTTTTAGTTAAAAAATTTAAATTTAAAATTTCATATTTTATGTTTTTTTGTACATATTTTGAAAGCATATTTGGTAAATTTCTAATGCAAAAATGCATACATTTTACAAACATTTTTAGAGCATAAATATCTAAACCCTAATTATTACCAGACGAAATATATTGTTTGAGCACTTATCGATTCTAAAATTACGATATTTATACCGATTGTGACATTCCTGTTTGTGATAACGATACCAAATATTTTGTAAATTAAATATATAAATATAAACATTAGTAAATAAATGCACGATGTGTGATTTTAAAGCAAAGTGAAACAATAACGATTTTTTCAAATTTCTCAGATTATTCGAACGATTTTCAATACTACGGAATGATTAAAGTAAAGATTATTTATAGAGAAAATTAAAAAAAAAAGTATTATTGAAAAACTTATTTAATTATTTAAGTAGTATCGAACTACCTAGAATATAGAGTAATATTGTTTATTTGAATATATTTAAAACATTTCAACAATTCAAAAATAAACTTATTGCAGCTTACTTCTATGTATTTACTTTCTATGCATATTAATAAAAATAAATATTAAATTATCTTGTTCTGTAAACCGTATTTCTTGTTTAAGTAGTCAGATTTATAAGTTTAGTTCTTCAAAATTCCCTAAAATAAAAATTCAAGTATGTTTAAAATGTTTTTTAATTTAAGAATTCTTTAATATTATACATTTTTTGATTATTCATTGTTCTTCTTTGGTTTATTTTTTATTAAATTATACATCACTTTTTCCACCATCCAATAGATTTTACTTTTATTTTATTTTTGTTCTCTGTACTATTTCTAAGTTTTTTTTTTCTATTTATTTGTTAAACAATTCCTTTTTAATGTACAAGTAATAAGATTACATATACGAGTAGATTATAAACAAATGATTTTTAATTTAACACATAAATCCTACGTTGTTGCTTTTCAAATAAATTAATAATTTATTTGAAATACTCTTAATGTATTTAATTTAGCTAACATGATTAAATTAATACCAAAGTAACATGAGATTCCTATTTATAATAAATAAAATAGAAAATGTGTTTAAAAACTATATTAAATTTACATCTACTTTCCTACAAAGGACTCTTTGTTTTTTGTACATGATTTTATTTTTTTATTTATTATCTAACTATTCTTCTTATTATTATTCTTTTTCACTTTTCTCCCAACTATTTGAGGTCGGCCACCCTTATCCTCAATCTCTATTATTTTCGATTTTCTACATCATATACTCACACACCAACAACCCTCATATTCTCAATCTTATCCAACTATTTCTTTTTTGGTCTTCCTCTTCCTCTTTTTCTTTCAACGTTTATTTACATAACCAATCTTACTGCTTTTATTTCCTCTCACCTCATGACATGTCCAAATGATTTCAGTCTTCATTCACCTCATTCAAAAAAAAGTCGTCAAATCGAGGTGAATTTGCGATCTTCCATTGCGATGATTAAACCTAAGGGTTTCGGGATCATATCCATGTACCCATGTTTCATCACCCGTAATAATTGATTTTATAAAACTTGGGTCATTAGAAATCTGATTTTTCAGTTCCCAACACAATTCAATGCGATTTTATACAGAACGGCCAACTTTGAACGCGTACTGTCAATGACTGATTATAGATAATATTTAATATTTTATACTGAAATAATTAATGGTCATTACCTCTAGTTTCTTTTGGTGTAATAATATTATCGATAACATTAAAAGTTTTTCTGTAATAATTTTAGTCTGGGTATTTATTGAACACACCTCGTACTTGGATTTTGATTATTTTGATTATTACATCATTCAAAACAGGTTAAGAAATTATAATTTTTAATGAATTAAGTTTGTTAATTATAATAATGTTACAAATAATTAATAGTATAAAATATTATGTTTTGATTTTAGATTTAAATTATTCATAAAATTAAAGTTTATACATATATATAATATTTATGTATTGTACATACCTAAATCACTTATTCGCATAAGTAGAATAAACTAAGAGAATATGAATAATTTATTAATAAAAATAAAAATCAATTACGTTTGAAATGCTTTTTAAAATTTTTTTTTAAAACGTTCCATGAACTATATCTTATGGCTGGAAAAATTGACAATATCTTAGATAATAAAATGTCTCATTATTTTTCGTTGATCCTTAGTATGCCAACTATTTTGTTGATTTTTGCGTTTTCGGAATTAGGTTTTGTAAAAATCGGGGAAAGTTCTATAGGATTTAAGTTTGTTCGGAGATCTTACACCTATTAAGACTGTACGTCAATTAAAATAACTGTATACTAATGAATTTATTAAGGGATAAAGATACATCGTTTTCCAATAAAACAAGCCTGGATGCCTAATTTATTTTTTTAAAAATGCCAACAAAAAAAAGAACCGGATGGGCCTCGCTCTGCTGTACAGTTGGGGGTGGAGTGCTCCTCGTTTATAGGATAGGTCATTATTACAATGGATTTGTTAAATTTGAATGCAATGATAGGTATCATTGTATACGAAAAACGATTCTGAACGGAGATAATATGTTTGTCTAGGATATAATACATTGTAATTTATAAATATTGTAAAAGGTATATTTTATTTTGAAACGATAAATATAATTTTCAATTAGGATGGGTTGGCAGTTGCATACAGCAACATAGTTTGTCAGTCTAGAATATTATACATTATATTATATTTTACATGTCATTTTATGTCAATATTCGCTGTTCAAACGCTTATAAAAAAAAATTGTGCTTATGGACTTTAATAATTTTTGAATGATAATAAGAACTACTTCTGTGGAATCTTCTATTAAATTTTCAAGTATTTTGTACGAGCCAAATTTTTTTTTATCACCGATTATAAAAAAAAAATGTAAAAAAATGTAATATTTTAAATGCTTATAAGTGGCTTAAAAATCAATATTATATTTTTAAAAAATTATGACATAAAGGAAATTCCAATCTTAACAGCTGGTAAAAATTTCAAAAATCTGCGACTTATACTTTTTGAATTATAACAAATATTTAAAATCGTTTGAGAATAAATCGCTATTTTATGCAATTTCGTAAATATTTTAATTTCAAACAGTCATACAATTTTTTCTTTTAAGTCCGGTAGAAATTTTTTTAAAGATTTTTAAAGAGTAGCTTATAGATAACCTAATGTTAAAATTTTGAACCTAAAGTATGAACAGAAAAAATTTTATGAATTTTTATCTACAAAATAACTTGCAAATTATCGTGATTTTTACACATTTTATACAAATTTGAGCGTTAAGGACTTAAAAAAAAATTTGAGTAAACTGATCACCGATATTTTATAGCTACGATAAGTTTAACTTATTATAAACCTTGTATAAAATGTTCAAGAGTTTTCGATCAACCAATTAAATTTATAGATGTTTAAAAACAAAAAATTTACAAAAATCGAAAATTTAAACTGTCTATAAATAAGTCAAAATATGTCAAAATACTTTGAAAACTAAACCATGCATTGAGAACGTCAATATAAAGATTTGGTAATTATTTCAAGTTGTTGCGGTTTTTGTTTTTGAGTTAGAGCATTTTAAAGCATTTTAAAAAAATGTAATTTGTAAAAACTTGATTTTGCGTAAAATTTCCAGTTTTTTCGTAATTTTTTTATCGTTTTTTTCAATTTTTTTAAATAGTATTGAAAAAGTTGGATTTTTGACTTGCCAAAGTACCATCTACATTCACTTTGCTTTCAGAAAAGTTGCTGCTTAAGCAAATCGAAGGATTTTTACTGCCAAAGAAGGTGTTGTTAGATACAATAAAAAAAAAAAAAACACACATCATTGTAAAACTAATAGATTCCATCACTCCGTTCAGAATAAAGAAGAATTATATGTTGAAATCATTCACAGTCACAGCGAGTTAGTGAAGTTAATACGATATTAGTTAAGACGCATAACAGTTATCATTGTCGATCATTGTTGATATTTATCAAATATTGTCGTTTCAGTTTCATTAAAATCACGTACCCAGCCCCCCACATATCAATTTTTGTGAATTTTTTTTATCAATAATTAGTACGTTATTTGTTTAAATTTGTTTGACCCGCACCAGAATTTGTTTGACATCGGATACCCCGGAAAATACTATTTTTCCATGGGGAAAAGCTGAGGAAACATTTCTAATATACATGCTGTTATATGTTGATTTTATTTAATTGTCTTTTTTGGAGATATTATAATAAACAAATTATTACAAAATATTAAAATAAAGATTTAATGTTTTAAATTATGTTAAAATTTATCAAATATTATAAAAAAAAATTAAAATTAAAATTACAACTCGTTTATATCAATCTTCTTTTTATAATGTTAATACTTTATACTAATTCTTATTATTTATTATTCTTATCAATTATTCAAATTGTATATATAAAAAATTCACATGGAACTCTTGTTTCTGCATTTATGTATTTAACATTTTTGTTGACGTCATCATACACTCCCATTTGTTGTTTCCTCTTTTGCAGCATGCATAGTAATGGCCAATAGAAGTCCTGAGACGACTCAGTCCTCGACGGAAACAACCCACACCTCTTAACTCAAATGTTTTCCCTGGAGCTATGAGTATCTGAGGTATATTTTGTAGTGAAATTGTTGGTTGTGGAAGATCTTCACTACTTTAATTTAAACTGTTAATTCTTATAATTATAAAACATTTTAATTTGTCAATTTTAATTTATTTATCTAAATTAACAACACCCACCTTCCCAGTTTATTACATCAATAATAATATGAAAATCAGACAGTACAGTTTTTTTAGTCTTAACTCCAATGCATGATTCACCATTATCATCGATGTAACCACATTTATTTTTTTCTAAATCAATTCTAGAATCTAGATACTTTTGTAGACCATTTACGTTTCCATTACTTATGGTATAGGAAATAATCATTATTGAAACTGGAGTATGAATTTTTCTTCTACAAGTTGAAATACTACAGTTTATATAGTCATAAGCAGTTGGAAATTCTTTCAACGCCGAATTAAATATACTATTCCCGGTAGTTTCACATTTCATTAAAGTAGTATTGTACTCTAAGAATTCTAATTCTGGGTGAATATTGTTTTTCTGTAATTAATAACATGTTATTATAATTTGTTTTTTTTATGTGTTATAATAAAGATTTAAGATGTTATCAATAATTCAGCTCTTGTAGTGTATGTCTTTGATATGATACCATTATTTACCAACTCCAGGATAAATTTATAAAATAAGTTTTCACATTCATTGAACATAGCATATTATCACAGATGGCTACCATAAAAATTGATGAAACGGTATCAAATGCGCAAGTGTTGTTTAGAATAATTTTTCCCTACGTTTTATTCTACAACTTTTCAATTCCTGAACACGTGATCCGTTCTTTAATAAAGTTAAAGATTGAATATTTTTTGCATTTTTAATTTGAATATGCTGCAAGTTTGGATTGGAACAGAGATATGAATGGGAATTGCATTTCCTTTTTGACTTTCTATTCCAGCTTTCAACCGAGTAATTTTCCTCTGTTAAATAATTTGCAGTAATATCTTTATCATTCGAGCATTTTAAACAATATCGTCTTTCTTCTTCTCCTTTTTTGTATGTTGAACACGATGGAATAGCGTGAACTGAAACATGACATTTGTAGCATTTCTGTGATCTGTTTTCAGAAAGAAAATCTCCATTTTTGTATAATAGGCAACCACTACCAGTTTCAGTACAATCATTATGTCTAACTGAAGTTGACGATACAACTACATATGCATCTATTGGTTCATCAGAGTTGTTGTTGTGAATTGGCGATAGGACGGAATCAATAGAATCGTCTGTATTAACTGGTATAACTTTCTGTAAATCATTTGAGTTTGATTTAGGTGTGTACTGACTTGACCGTAATAATAATGTGCCTTTGAGTGAAGTATAATGATGTTCAATGAAATTTTCTATGTTGGTTGGAAGAGCAATATTTTTAAAAGTGACTTCTTTATTTTTCTAAAAGTAGATTCTACTGCAGCTGAACTTACTGTTTCGTCTCCAAATCCAAATATTGGGATCATTAATCCCGACCATGGTTAAATATTAAATAGGTAGCATATAATATAATAATATAACGTGCGCGATAACAGTACGCGGTTTAGTAGTTCTTCCAAATAAGATATTAAAATCGTTAACAATATTATAAAGTATAAACGAAATAAAATATTATAATTTATATAAATAGCAAATGTTTACAGAACTATAAATTATGTATATCACATTATTATACCTACTAACCATAGTAATCGAAAAACCCATGTACATCATCTGAATGTCGTAATAAACGTTTAAAATTAGAACAAAACTCTACAACAAATTAAAATCCAGGACTCATGCATTGCAACATATATTGAATTATACATGGTATACTATATTAAGTTGACAAAATAAATATTAATATCATTATGACTATAATTAAAAATTCAATTGAACTATAGGATTTAAAACTAATAATATTACTATAATTTACGCAAGATGTACGGTTCCATTTTAAAACCAAAATATGAATATTACAAATCAAAAAATAACAATATGAACAAATGCTGAAAACAATTAGTTTATAATAATTATGAATATCGAAAAACAAATAAATTTAAAAATAGTGAATACCTAGATAATATGTAGAATATACGAGTAGATGTACCTAACTAATCACAATTAAACCAAAATATTGTCAAACGACACAGAAATGTTATATTATTTAACTTATATAATAATATTATATTATATATTATATATTATATTATACTAATATTATAATAACTTGTATAAATATATATTATTTATATCAAACTGACTTTTTACTATTTAACAAAACGCTACAATTTATAAATTATTATACAAAAAGATTTAGAAATAAACGAATTTGTAATTATTTATATTTTTAAAATTTTTATAATTTGTTTCTCGATTAGACGAATATGATGGACTGGAAAACCGTTACTTCGGCCCCTATACAAAAATGGATTATTCTCGATGAACAAGTTGCATACGAATTCCAAAAATAGTCGTACAAATTCATAAATGACGTACTAATTATTTGAATATTTCAAGTTTCTATAAACAAAGTTAAGGGGGTTGTGAGGGGCTGGAACAACGTCATCACAACCAATAGCACTTATTACAGATAGTAAGAAAATTAATTAATGTGGGGGAGACATCGTAATGTACGTTATCAATTCAAAAAAATAAGATTGATATGAACGAGATGTAATCATAATTTAAATTTTTTATAACATTCAATAAGTTTTAACATAATTTAAAACATTTAATATTTATTATTATAATATTTTATAATAATATTTATTATAATATTATGTAATAATATGTTTATTATAAGATCTCTAAAAAAAGGTAATTAAATCAACATATAACCTCATGTATATTAGAAATGTTTCCTCAGCCCCACCACGGAAAAATCGTATTTTCCGAGGTATCCGATGTCAAACAAATTCTGGTTCGGGTCAAACAAATTCAAGCAATTAACGTACTAATTATTGGTGAAAAAAAATTCGTATAAAGTCTATAATTTCTTAGGTGGGGGGGCTGGAGAAACGTTTCCTCAGCCCCCCACAGGAAAATCGTATTTTCCGGGGTATCCGATATCGAACAAATTCTGGTTCGGGTCAAACAAATTTAAACAAATAACATACTAATTATTGATAAAAAAAAATTCGCAAAAATTGATATGTGGGGGGCTGGGGAAACGTACGTGATTTTAATGAAACTGAAACGACAATATTTGATAAATATCAACAATGATCGACAATGATAACTGTTATGCGTCTTAACTAATATCGTATTAACTTCACTAACTCGCTGTGACTGTGAATGATTTCAACATATAATTCTGATTTGTAATATCATCAACAAAGAACGACAGTACAATTTTTGTTTTTGGGTGGAATATGTCTAACAAAGGCCCTGCTAGTAAGACTGCAGATCGCAGTACTTATCTTATTTATATATCTAATATTCATTATTTGCATTAGGCATACAATTATTTTTAAATGACTATAACAATTAATATCATTAACTCAATATATATATATATATATATATATATATATATATATATATTTATGTATGTATAATAAATCGGTTTATACTCTGCAGAGGAAATACTAGTTGATTATTCAGTCTTATATCAATATACCAGAATGTAGTTAAGTGTAGTAATCTAATAGAATAATAATAACGTGCTCTAAACAAACAACCCGAATTTTTTTTAAAAAAAAACATTAATTTTAATTGAAAATGGATGATTATTTATATTAAAACAGTTTTATTTTTTACTTAATTTTCAACAATTACATACCATGTTTCTATATATTGAGTAGAGAATCTTGAATATATCAATAGTATTCCTAAATAGAAAGACTTACTTAATGTCCATTTTTACCTAATACTTATAATCTTGTAATATATTTAATTATTACGGTAATTATTTTTCATATTTATTATTATTTTTGTGGTATACTTTCATAAATAAATTTGAGTATAATCAAGTTCTTTAAAATTACACTTTATTTAAAAATATATTTTTGAAAGTATCATTGCAGTAAGTCTTTTTGACGTATGCAATTTTTTTTGATCTAACCGTAATTCCTATGATATGATAGAGCTATTGATCGATCATTATAATCAGCCACGTTGGTAAAAATGAATTTTGGACTCGTATTCTCTTACACCAAAATATTTCGTGTTTTCGTCTTTGTCTTGTAATAAGCATTTTGCTTTAAATTCAGCAATATGAATAAATATGAAATAATTGTATATTAGTTAAATTTATCATAAGTACGTAATAGCATGTTTGTTTATTAAGTATTTTTTTTAATACTTAAACAATATTTGTACACATTTTGTAGATAGGAGCACTTTTATCTACATACTAGTTTACAGTGATTATTAATTTCTGCATTATATACAAAATAGTTATAGATTACATATAGAAAAATAATTGAATATTTGATTATTATTTTGTATCGCATCTATTTGTAAAATTATAAAATACCTAATGTTTCACTTATGTATATAAATTAGTTTAAAAACCTAATTATTCGAATATTTTAAGATTAATACGAGCAATATTCAATAGTGGAAAAATGAAAGTGGTCAGCAGATATTTCAAAACGAGTTCTTTTTCTCTTTGCATATAAGTAAAAAAAAAAAAAAAAAATATTACTTATTTCAAAACGTTATATTTATTTAAAGTTTGAAAATCATTTTATTAGATTTTTAATAAACTTGCAATTGCTTCGTGTTTAGCGACCGACCAATCAATTAAAGTTTATTTTAAAATTATTGATTGAAAAAAATTGTAACCGTGTACTTCTACCTATTAATATTTCAATTATACTATAAGCTGAGATTCATCAGTAATAGCATTTTCAATTAATTGTTTGTTATAGTTTTAAATAACACCAATAAAAAATAATAGTACGCAGTTCTCATAATATGTTGAGATCGTTCGAGTATCACGTCTGGTATTGGGCGAATATTTAATTTGACTCTAAGTTTGGGCTCGGGTTATTGCCTGGTCGAATAAATAAACACTTTACGGAACAATGCACTTCCGTCGCCCTTTTAATATGGACTAAATTACTTATGACAATTATATCTAATACTGAATTAAGCATATACGTACTAATGTATAATTTGATAAATTATATTTTCCATTTTATACAGATATTTTGAATATGTGTTTTATTTCCAATGCATACAGTAGACGATCGTCACATTTATTCAGCTTATACATATATGAAGTATATAGAATTGTTGTTTTCGTTACACATTTATAAATAACTTAAGGAAGTGCTCTAAATTAAAAATTAAAACACTCGTCTCGGACTGATCGATGAATTGGCGATTACGATTCTTGACTAATAAAGGATTCTTACCACGAGAAATAATAATTTATTTATGTTATCCATGAAAGAAGCAAAACTATTCACAGATATGTATTAATCATATTCCACCACATTGGCACACTGATCCTTAATCATTGCCGTTCGATGATTAATTTTATAAATATGATATTTACTGCATGTCAAGTATTTGATTTTACGTATTTATTCAACTTTTGCTTTTATGTTTCTAGTTCGTCAAGGAAAAAATCTCATTCCTATGGATCCCAATGGATCTTCGGACCCTTATGTTAAGTTGAAACTCATACCGGATACGGATAACATTAAGAAGAAAACAAAGACAATCAAATCATCATTGAATCCCGTGTGGAACGAGACTATTACATTGTGAGTAAGATTTTAATTTTCTTGTGTCTATATCAAGCTTTTTTGATTTGTGATTGTTCTAAACTCTTCCAATACCATACGCTCGTAATGACTATATCTTAGATAAAATTATCAAAAGAGCAATAACAATTTGTCTTCATAGTGAAACTAACCTATTTCAAAGTTCCAATAACACCTCCATCCACTTGAGATTATGGAAAAATACCTGCTGCGATGTTGATTGATTAAATATGTCACACTGGTTTTTGTATTCAAAGTGTAATATGGCGACTAGAGTATTACACTTTTTTTTATTTATATCCGCGTATACGGTTTTACTTTAGATCTATCTTATCCCAAAAAAGCCTGGGCAACCTAAAGATTTGTATTTAATTTATTTTATTCTATTAGTTTTTATATTGTTTATTTAATGAAATGAACGCAATCTGCTGAAACAAATATATTTTATATCACAAAGTAAAATACAACAGTAGTCAACCTATGCGTTGGGTCTAGTCTCATGGGATACTGATCTACAAATACACGAGTATATTATAATCCTACTAAAATAACTAACAGCAACGGACTATGAAGTTGAAGTGTACAAACTTTATAATGAAAATTAATGTTTAGACTGCCGCTAAATATTTTAAAGTTTTTGATTATTTGGTGGTTGACGTTTGAAATATTAAGAAAGTAAATAGGGTATGTACAAAAAAATTGGTTGATGTTTTCTTTTAAGCCATTAAAGCCTAGGTTTATATTATTTTCATGCTTATAAATTATTTGTTGTGCTTAAATTTTATTTGTTTGAAAGTTTTTTGGAATTATTCATGTAAGTACATGTATTCGTTATTAAAACATCGAACCACTCCACAATCACTATTATTAATTTTATACTTATTTTTATTTAAATTAAACAATTAATGTTTCATCATATCATGATCATATTAATACTTATTAAGTATGCACATTTTTTGGCTTGTTTATAAATCTCAAGTCAATGAATTTTTATTTTTATGAATTCAACCATTCAAACATACTCTGTCTAAAATTAAAATATATTTGATTCAACATACAAATTACTGATCTCACATTAAATATATTGTTACAAAAATCAGTATAATGTTTTTAAAATTGTTTATGTCATACCATTTAAGTGGTAGTGTAAGCAAACACTGCGTAGACAAACATATAAACAATTATAGTTCATGTAGTCAAGATTTAATAATAATTAAGTTACTAAATGCATTATTTTAATTCATTTTGTACTAACTTAAGTATTAAAACGAAATAATTGTTTAACATGATTAAAAGTCAAAATGTACTGTATACTAGGGCTGTTCGATTATTTTTTTACCACTCGATTATTAATTTCACGATTATTTCGATTAATCAAAATTAATATTCATTCCAAAAATTGATTTTTTAACGACATATTAATCAATAACCAACTTTTTTTATTGTCTGAATAACTGATTAATCGATTGTTTGTAATTACTGATTAAACGATTAATCGATTTTTTTTAATGACTAATTAACAGATTTTTTTATCATGGATAAATTGATTCCTAAACTTCTACACAATTGTAAACTAGATTCGCAGGATGACTATGACATATTGATGTAGATGTCCACTTTTATAATATTTAAATATTATCCATTTATTCATTCCGAATCGTCGAACCAAAATATTATATTAGTATTTAGTACAGATTTAAAATTTAAATATGTAATCAGGTAATTTATATTATTAGTATGAATTGAGAACATATTTTAAGGATAATCTGAGTCTGAGAATATTTGTAAGTTTAAACAAAACATTTTATAGTGTATAAGACTAAACAATAACTATAAAAATATAAATTATCCCATAGTGCCAAAAATAGAATTTCATTCGAACCGTCACAACAACGATTATTGATACGGCTTGAATATTTGATTATACAAAAAAAATATGATTACATTATTTTACGATTAATCGGAAATTCGTTTAATTGAATAATCGAATTTCGATTATTTGGTGATTAATCGCTTTTTATAAAAAACTGTAAAATAATCGATGAAACAAAATAATAATCGCAATTATCGATTAATCGAAATAGTCGAATAGCCTTACTGTATACCACTAAATGATAATTCAACTATTAACTCTTATCGAAGTATTTTTATGATAAGATTTATGATAAGATCAAAATTTCTCTGTATACTATATACGTATTAGATTTAATTTTATTATTTGATACCAAACTATATTGTTTTTCATGGGTTCCAACCCAAGATAAGCCAAATTAAACTGTCCATGGGAAAACACTGCATTATCAGGTCAATGCCCACCAGAAAGAATGATTGACCCTGGAATTTACTAATATTGAGAGCAAAAGAGATCTTGACGGGATACTGTAGCCTTTTAACGGTATGGTTAAATCTATCAGGATTACGTGTATCCGCGGAATATAAGCCAGTTGTTCCATTGCTGGGCCAGTGAAAATGGTCCTCCGATTATATTTTCCTTCAACTCTTTTATAAGCAGCTTTATGTCATTACACATGTTAGGGGGAAAGGGTTTAAGTTTTTTAATAGCATGATAGGAATGCCAAATTTTAACACAAGGTCGTGAGAAAGTAAGCTATAAGGACTCAAAAAATTTAAAAGTTCTTGAAGATATAGTACACTGTATCCTCAATATTATACACCATGTCAATGAATTTATAGTGTTTTACTTAATCGGAAATTTTTTTAAAGTCAATTAATTATCTCATTCACTGTATCGTTTCTCGGTGACACTTACCCTAGAACAAAGCCAATGATAATCTCTTTCAAATATATTTTCAAGACCGAGATATATTGCGTCTATCAGATGTTCTAACCTAAATAATATGTGACCTAATCTATTATCAAATTGAATGTCATCGCTAATACTGTTAAAGTTGGGATGATTAATTTTTCTTCCTCCAAAAAGCAGTAGTTGATGCTACTTACTTATTTATTGTTGTATATGATTGAGTTATAGAGAAAAGTTTAGAGTTTGATAATACCTATAAAAAATCCGGTGACAGCATATGTCTAACTTTTATATTTAAGTCACGAAAGTAGTTTTTTTATATAAAAAAAAATTATTTAAATCGTTGTCATGTTTATCAAAAAAATTTTCTTTTTTTTTGGGTCAATATATTGTCTATGACACTCACAAACAATGTGGTTTTCTTTAAAATTAAAGTATTTTAAAAAAAGGTTCAGTAGATTCAGAGATTACCGCCTACAACCTCACAAACTTTACCACTTTATAATAATATGTAGTATAGATAAAGTTAAATATCATTAGAATATACAATGATTTTATGCTTTTATCAATCTACATTTTTTTTTTTTTTTTAATATTCAAATAGTAATTGTTCTTATCTAAAACAGTAAAATATCTTCTGAGCGAATCTGGGTAATTCAGCTAGTATAGGTGAATAAACGGTTTTCTTAAAAGAAATAAATATGATTTTTTTCTTATAACTTCCTCCTCTTATCTTATATTTCTTATAAATTCACAATATTTTAATTTTAGCAATCACTTATTGTAATAAGTAAATTATAGTTTGTTTTATAAATAAATAGTTAAAAAATAAAATAATAATAATCATAATAAGGATGTATTTATTTTAATGCTATAGGAGTTTTATGTTTCTATTTATGTAAAAAATATTCTATTGATATTTTATATTTTGTTCTGTATAACTATAAAAATCATAACACATTATTAATAAAATATTGTACAGTTATTAATATAAGTATAACAATTATTTATTTCTTTTCGAGCTTTAAATTGCCCTGGTAAGACCAAGTTGTCCGACCAATGTATACATTGTCCAGTATTTCATATTGCCCATAACAGATATCTTTTATCATTTAAACAAAATAAACGTTAGATCAATAACGTAAAATTGGATTACACTGAGCTCAGCTATTTTAAGTAGTTTTTCATTATATGCAATCATTATTTATTGGTTTCAAATGTTGACACATTTGTCCTTACCGTTATTCATTATGACACTTTTGTGCATTTCCATAATTTCTTATAAAATGTTGTCAATTTAAATTTTGAAGTTTAATAATTGTAATCTTATTTATTACTAAAGCCTTTTATCTAAACATTTATTGTAAAACAATATTATTTATGACTAACGTTGATTAAATGTTTAACCATATTACCATTGTAAAATTTGAATATTTTGTAACATTATTGAATATTAATAACAATTATTATCACTTATTATAGTTAAATATTTTATTTAACTTGATGTATATTCATATTGTTTAAAATATATTGTTAACTAAATTGTATTTAAATAATTTAAATTGCTTATGGTATTTACTATTTTTAATGTTGAACATATTAACTATATAAGATTAAATGAATACCAAAATGTAGTTTATTAAATATATTTTAGATTAAAATTATAAAATAATGTATCTCAACGTTTCACAGATATAATAAGCAATGTATTTCTAGATTTATTTGATGAAATATTAAAAAATATATTAAGTTTAACATCCTGTTGAAATTCGCAATACACTCATCATTTTTATGTATTTTTGTTACATATACAATACATTTTTAAATAGATCCATTCATGTTTTATGGTTTGAAAAAAAAAGTAATTTTTATAAAATAAAATAAAACGTAAAAAGTAGTAAAATGTATTCTTCGTTGCGAGTTTCGAAACTCCATAAATATAATATTATAAATTTTTAAAATAATTAAAGTTTGAATTACAAATTTAGGTGCTCTTCAATTTTTATTTTCTTTTAAACTTAAATGTATTATTTCAGAGAATTTATTAGTATTATATGCATTATTACAATCTTCAACCAGTCATAGACTGATTTATAAAATTATATGTGCATTCATTGATAGGCATCTGTATTATATTTAATTATATTTACCGAAAAAAATATTAACCGGTGAAACTAATTTTTTTTCTTTGTAACGGAATCATAAATTGCTTTTAAATAAATATGTTATTTGAAAAGATTTTTTTTCATTTATGAAAGTATAAAAAATAAAACATGTGTTCATATTATTTCAAGACATCAGGGTTTATTGATTTTTGTCTACATTATCTATTTTTGTTAAATGTTATTTAATTCATAATAAAATTAAAATAATTAATTTAAAATAACCTATCTAGTTATACTTAAGCATCAAAATGTATTAATAATTTTACCTTATGAAATTACTTGAACCTTCAAATATTAATTCATACACGCTTCTTTTTTCCAAAGTAAATTCATTACAGTAGAACCCCTCTAATCCGCCCTCGGTTGGTCCGCCACTCCGGTTAATCCGACCATAGTACTATTGATATTAATACTTTAAAAATACATTTGAATTTTCCAATTTATAGTAGATTTATAAAATTAATTGTCAGTTTAATATTTCCCTTATCGCATATCTACTTTAGTAGTTTAGTACTCCTTTTGTTACGACTGTGTTCTGTGTTTATAACGTGTATTATATTTTATTATTATTAAATTACGTACGTATACACTATACATATTTGTTTTGCATTGTGTACAGTTGTGTGTATTTTCAACATGTCAGGTATGAAACGTAAACACGTTACTCTTTCACTAAATGAAAAATTAGCAGTGCTACAAAGACTGGGCAAAGGGGAATCACTTCAAAAAATGGCCAAGGAACTCAATGTAGGCGTTACGACGATAAAAGATTGGAGAAAAAATCGGAAAGACATTGAATCATATACAGTGACTATAGATGATGAAAACGCTCTTAAAAAACGCAAAACATTGAAAAAATCTAAACTTGAACTGCTTGACAATGCATTGTGGATGTGGTTTTGCCAAGAAAGAAGAAAAGGAACTCCAATATCTGGGTCCATAATAAAAGAAAAGGCAATAGCTTTACACAAAAAACTAGAAGCCGAAAGTGAGTTCGCCGCTAGTGAAGGCTGGATTGATCGCTGGAAAACCCGTCATGGCGTCCGGTTTGTTTCAATTTCTGGTGAAAAACTATCCGCTAATACTGAGGCAGCCGAGAATTTTTCTGTGAAATTTCAAGAAATTGTCGAAGAATATGAACTGTTACCTTGCCAAGTCTTTAATATAGATGAGACAGACCTAAACTATAAAATACTGCCAAACAAAACGCTCGCTTCATCAAATGATACTGTTGCAGGAACGAAACTTATAAAAGATAGGCTAACCATTGCTCCTTGCAGCAACGCTGACGGTACACACAAGCTTCCTTTGTTCGTTATTGGTAAATCTAAGAAGCCAAGGGCATTCAAAAACATAAATTTATCAGTTCATTTTTCATACAATATCTAGGTACTATTTTTCTAGAATTTAAAATATCTAATCTACTTAATATTTAAATTGACTAACCGTCACTGTCCTTTTATTGTTAAAAAATAGCATTTGCCTTAACGTATTAAAAGGTTGTACTATATTCACTCGTTACAATATATTTAATGATACCCTCAAAAGCTTTCAGTTTTTCATATAAATTCATAACAGATTATATTTATTTATTCTACTTTGATGTACGTAACTAAAAAAATATTATTATTATAATTGCATATGGAATACATCATTTGTTGTCTAATTTTTTAGCTTAGTAAATGAGTGTTGAACCCAAAAAAATTAGTGAGCAATTATGATATAATATTTTTGTCGAAGACTGTAGCAAAATGTATTATAATTTTAAAATGTATTCGGACTAAAACTTATCAATGAAAATATTCTCTGTACATGTATTTTAGTTAATTCTTATTGTGTTATCTGTGTAACGTAGAGTTAAGAAACTTTAAAACAACTTTTATCTAATTTTATTGTGGCATTGAAAAAATTAAAATATATTTAATTATTTAACTATTATAAATATCATAACTATTGAAGTAAATCAAATTATTTATTAAAACAATTGACAAATATTTCGTAATAATTTCAATTTCTGTTTTCTATATTAATTATCCCTTAAAGTTTTATTTATTGCACTATGCTGTTTATTTCTCCAGAGCTTCAAAATGTTTCAATTATAATAAAAGGGAAAAACTTTTTTTTTGTATTTAGCTTCGTGTATATTTGTAACTTAAT
Organism: Sipha maydis; assembly: GCA_034509805.1. Classification (NCBI taxonomy): domain Eukaryota; kingdom Metazoa; phylum Arthropoda; class Insecta; order Hemiptera; family Aphididae; genus Sipha; species Sipha maydis. Next base: position 63,233 of record JASXSY010002367.1, on the reverse strand, counting down.
CAACTATTTTTAATTACGAGAAATATATTTTGACTATAATGTAATTATAACTTCATTTGCTTTATAACTTTTAATATTGATCTTTTGCTGTTCTAAAATCACTTATTTTATGTTTTTAGTTATAAATAAAATTATTTAGTTTAGTTTTTTCTGAAGTCTTGCTACATTATATTACCAAACAATTTTCTGTTTCATTATTTTTTAGAAAAAATGAACTTACCAAAAACGATTTTCTTATTAAATACTTGGTAATAAGAATTTGTTTGTTTGATGTATAATAATATTAAAAGAATTTTTTTAATTTTCATTCATTTTAACAAATATTTTATTCGTATTTTTTTTTTTTTTTTTGTAAAAATGTTTCTTTCCGGTTATATTTACTTAATATTGGAAACATTTCCGAGAAATATTTCTCCAAATATTTTCTTTATTATTTCATTGATTATTTCTATTCGAAAATAAGATTTTTTTTTTAATTAGAAAAATGAATAGCTTTAATAAAGACAGCATAATGAGATATAAGTATTCGAATCAATTCAAAAAGATTGCTAAGCGAATAAATTTATAATTTCTCACTATTTAGACTTAAAATTATGGTTGACATAGTGAAACTGTAAATCTTGAAATGCAATTACAATTACTTACTTTAAATTCTCTGATGCAAATGTCACTAAAGTGATCAAACTGTGATATTGATTTTGTGCAGTGAGCTGAAGCCTGAAGATAAAGATCGTAGACTTTTGATTGAGGTTTGGGATTGGGATAGGACATCTAGAAATGATTTTATGGGATCTTTGTCATTTGGAATATCGGAATTGATCAAGTCGCCAGTTGAAGGATGGTTCAAGCTATTGACTCAAGAAGAAGGTGAATTCTATAATGTTCCTGTGCCCGAAGAAGGTGCTGATTTGGCTGCATTGAAAAATCAAATGAGGGTAAGCATTACAAGTAATATTTTTATGCAATTTTGTAACATTTAATTTATCCTTCTTTACCTTATTCTATCTGCGCGTGTACGTGTCTTCGTTTGTTTCTGTGTTTGTATGTTTGTAATTTAATATTGAGAACATTTTTTGGGAATTTTTATAAGTAAATTTATATAAAATTGTTTTCAATTAAATTTTTGGTAACAATGTCAAAAATTATTTAAAATTAAAAATGTTCTAATTCAAACAGCATGGTGAAATGGTTTTATTATTATTTTCTTCTCTTATATTCCTATTTTTGCTAAAGAAAAATTCAATTTTAATTATTTTAATTTTCGTATGTTTGTCAGTCAGCAAATTTTATTCACGTTTACGTAAGAATTGCACATTAATTAATTTTAATATTTCTATCTCTTAACGCAGGGCTCAAAAACTCAAAGTCGAAATTCGGTTCGTTTCAACTTCAGTAAAAAAATATTATGTAGTTTTATTTGTATTTATTTAGCATATGCATATTTTAGAATATTTATTTTTTTACAATGTATTTTCATTCGAAAAGTTGTTATCAATTTTCATTCGTATACGTATAGTACATTATTGTATTAGCAGGACATTCTTGTATTTTTCAATATTTTTAGTGTTCTACACTAAAAATATATTTGTAGATATGTTGGTATCTTGATTCAAAATAACAAAAAATGTCACAATTAATTCGATTTTAGCGCTTTTCATCTTAAAACAATGATTTCACATTTTTATTTAAATTGCATGGTTCTTTGCACTTGACGTATTTAGTCAAACATATTAGCTTGAACATAGAATGTATGAATTTAGCATGTTTAGTGTTATTGTGGTTAATATACTCGTATTATCTAGAGATGTATAATTGCTGGCTCTAGGTTATAATCCAAAATAGTTTATTGTTGAGTTCAGTAGTTAGAATGTAAACAAAATCTAAATAGAAAGCAAAAGATATTACCATAGAGAAATTTCATTATCTCTGGTAGCACTACGTATTAGACACTTACTAAACGTTTTAATTATTGAAATTGTATATTATTGCATATATGATCGTTGTTTCAACCGCCTCTTCCCCTTATTTAATATTTGCTTCGTAATTACCTACTAATAATAATTTGTAATAAGATAATAATTATTTTTATGATTGTAATACATATTTATACATTTCTATATCAATATACGTAACTGTATACCTTAAAAAACAAATAATCCGTAACTCTGAGAATCTTATGTTATATTGTCAAAATTATGGTGGAAAAAATTCTTACAATAAAGTTCTAAAAAAAACTACCGATTTCAAGTTTGCCTTCATAATTATTGTTATACATATTACTATAAGCGTTTAAATTATAATAATAATTAGAAACAGCCGTTTATATTTTTCTATCTGGCCATTCTTAATCTTTGTTAGTTTATAATTGCTTCCAACATTAAAGTTACTTCAAGGTTTATGGATCTTGCTCATTTTCTGACCTTAGCGTGATATTGTTATTGGTGCTTCTATTGTATAGTATCTTAATGTTAGATGGTTCATTTTAAATCATAGTAGGATTACAAGACTTATGTAAGATTAACAAGGTGACAGGTTTGTTAAATTTTAATAAATAATTATATTATAGAATATTTTATCATCATTCTTATTTATATTATTATCATATCGTTTTAATTCTTATAATGTAAACAGAATTATAATATTAATCAAATGTTCTAAAAATATTCAACTGTTGAAAAAATTTATTTTTTTCTTCATTTTTAAATAAGTATTTTATTATAGAAATATATTATCGAATTAAGAAGTATAAGAAATGTAATTTAACAAATAGAGGACGAACTTACATAACTAAATTAACGGACAAACAAATATGCAAGGAGTATGCAGAATTCTTTCAGAATATTATTAAAAATAAATAAATATTCAATATTATATGTTATATGGAAGAAAATTTAGATAAAACATGGGATAATTTTAAATTAAGTATAAATAAAGTGGCAACGAAGGTATTAGAGAAAAAGTATCTAAAACAAAACCATGGTTCAATAAGATTTGTGAAAAAGAAATACAAAGAAGAAAACTAACAAGAGAAGAATGATTAATTGACACTAGTGACAATGTAACATTGAGTAGGTTTAGAACTCGCAAAGAAAACCAGCAAGATACTGAAAAGAGAATATACGTTAAAAATATATTAGAAACGGCAGAATTCGATTATAAGGTACACAGAATTAAAGATATTTATAAACGAGTAAATGATATCAGAGGTGGATATAAAAAAAAAAAAAGAAAGATTTCTAAGGGATGACGATAACTCCCTGATAACTACAAGTGAAGAGTTGCAAAGAAATGGGGTGATAACTTTGAAAAATTGTTGAACTGTGAAGAACCTAATTAAATCTTCTATTTTAATCAGGAAATCCGAGAAGCATAGGGTAGTGAAGGACCGATCTTGGTGAAAATAAAGTAACAGATAAGTTAACTAAAAAACAATAAATCTCTAAGAGGAAAATGACATTCAGTCGGAACTTCTAAAGAAAGAAAGCGAAGAAATGATATTGAGGCTATGGAAGGTAATTCATAAAGTTTGGACAACAGAAAAAATGCTTGAGAAGTGGAAGACAGCGGTGATTTGTATAATACATAAAACAAGAAGTAAACAAGACTGCAATAATTATCGTAGAATAGCCCCCTTAAATATCGTTTATACATTTTTTTCATATTGCATATTATCAAAGATAATAGAAAAATCAAAACAAGTTATTGGCAATCACCAATGTGGCTTCGGGCCAGGAAGGTTGACCTTAGACCAGATATTTATCTTAAGGCAAATATATCAAAAAACCTGGAAATTCGAGAGATAAATGCATGTTATTTTCATAGATTTTGAGAAGGCGTATGATAGCTTATACAGAGAAAATCTAATCAATATCATGAGGGAATTCCATTTTCGAGACAAGCTTAGAAACAAAATTGTGATTTTGGAGACATTTGTCAAAACTAAAATTGGAAATATAACTACAGACCCAATATTAATTAAATCTGGTGTAAGACAGGTGAACTGGTGAACAGGTTATATAATATAGTGGTCGAGAAAGTAATAAGGGAAATGAATATTACACCACAAGAAGGCGTTAAATTCCAGGAATTGTCCATAGGACTGCTAGCTTATGAAAATGACTGGTGGTCATTGAGGAATCATAAAACATACAAAAATCTTTATTGAATCGGCTAGAGAAAACAGCACTGAAAGTTGGACTTCGTATTAATGAATATAAAACGAAATATATAATAGTAGGAATACGATATACCATAAAACTATAATCAATACTTAACATCATCAACCAATTTTTTTAAAGAACAATACAATTTAAGTATCTAGGGTCCATATTCTCAGAGAGAAATCAAATAAAAAAAGAACCGGATGGGCCTCGCTCTGCTGTACAGTTGGGGGTGGAGTGCACCTCGTTTATAGGATAGGTCATTATTACAATGGATTTGTTAAATTTGAATGCAATGATAGATATCATTGTATACGAATAACGATTCTGAACGGAGTTAATATCTATTAATATATATTAAATATATTTTTCAATTAGAATGGGTTGGCAGTTGCATACAGCGACATAGTTTGTCAGTCTAGAATATTATACATTATATTATATTTTAAATGTAATTTTATGTCAATATTCGCTGTTCAAACGTTTATAAAAAAAAATTGTGCATATGGATTTTAATAATTTTTGAATGACAATAAGAACTACTTCTGTGGAATCTTCTATTAAATTTATCACCGATTATAAAAAAAAAATGTAAAAAAATCGAATATTTTAAATGCCTATAAGTGGCTTAAAAATCAATATAATATTTTGAAAAAAAATATGACATAAAGGAATAGCCAATCTTAACAGCTGGTAAAAATTTCAAAAATCTGCGACTTATACTTTTTGAATTATAACAAATATTTAAAATCGTTTGAGAATAAATCGCTATTTTATGCAGTTTCGTAAATATTTAAATTTCAAACAGTCATAAAATTTTTTCCTTTAAGTCTGGTAGAAATTTTTTTAAAGATTTTTGAAGAATAGCTTATAGATAACATAGTGTTAAAATGTTGAACCTTAAGTATGAACAGAAAAAATTTTAAGAATTTTTATCTACAAAATAACTTACAAATTATCGTGATTTTTACACATTTTTTACAAATTTGAGCATTAACGGCTTATAAAAAAAATTTGAGTAAACCGATCACCGATATTTTTTAGTTACGATAAGTTTAACTTATTATAAACCTTGTATTAAATTTTCAAGAGTTTTCGGTCTGCCAATTAAATTTTATAGATATTTAAAAACAAAAATTTTACAAAAATCGAACATTTAAATTGTCTATAAATAAGTCAAAATATGTCAATATACTTTGAAAACTTAACCATGTATAGAAAACGTCAATATAAAGATTTGGTGAAAATTTCAAGTTGTTTTGATTTTTGGTTTTTGAGTTAGAGCATTTTAAAAAAATGTAATTTGTAAAAACGTGATTTTGCGTAAAATTTCCCGTTTTTTATCGTTTTTCTCGATTTTTTTAAAAAGTATTGAAAAGTTGGATTTTAGACTAGCCAATGTACCATCTACATTCACTTTTCTTTCAGAAAAATTGCTATTTAAGCAAATCGAAGCATTTTTACTGCCAAAAAAGGCGTCGTCAGACACAAAAATAAAAAAAATAAATAAAAAATAAAAAAATTAAAAAAAAAACACACATAATTGTAAAACCTATAGATTCCATCACTCCGTTCAGAATCTAAATTAAGTGGGGGGTAAAAATTAATTTGGAAATAAATGCCTCTATGGTCTTTCAAAATTACTGGGTTCAAGATCACATTCAAAGGCTTTAAAAATACAATTATACATTACATTAAAACGACTTGTAATTACCTCTAAGCTGAGACATAGCCATTAAGGAAAAGTGGTGAATGAAAACTCTTAGTTCTGGAAAGCATAATACTACGAAATATTTTTGCACCAGTAAAGAACATGCTAAGAGTGAATAATAAGAAAAAATGATGAATTAGAACGCTCTACTATAAACCCAGTATACTCAAAACAATAAAGAATAAAAGATTGCTGTGGACTGGGCATGCTTGACGTAGCTAACGAACTTATACGCATACTATTATATGAAAACCCTTCTGAGAAAATACCGTTGGGAAGACCACGTCTGAGTGAGAGGACGTTGTAAGAAATGATGTGAAAGCTTTAGTAGGAGTAATAGACTGGAGGATACAGACAGTGGACAGAGAAATTGGAGGCATGGGTGTATGTCGGGATGATCCTAGTGGCCAAGTTTACCGCAGAAGAAGAATTATATTATAATATTAACTCCGGTTCCCTTTCAATAACGAATAAATCTTTCGCCTTTTTTTCAAAAAATTAAAATTTGAAAATGTTGAGGATGATAATTTTATTCTGTAGAATTGTGCTATTTATTCATACATTTATATTATTTATTTTATTATTATTGATCAGCCGGAGTAAACAAAAGGCCACTAATAATTTAATAATATATTAAATTGGTTTTTGGTAATAGTTTTAAAATCTTCGTTAAAATTAAAAAAGTACACTTCGAAGTAAACTCTGTTATAAATTATTCATCAACTCACTTTACCGCCAATCAAAACCACTTGTTTTTTTTTAATTTAATTTTAAATGTGAATTTTAACACTATAAACATTTTTAATCTAAATTTATTTAAAAAGTTAATAGTCGACTTAATATTTTTTTTTATTTTAATAATCATTTGATATACAATAAAATTACGAATACTATTTACAAAAATAAAAAAAAGTCAAAAATATTTTTGTGTAATTTATTAATTATTTTCTCGGAATATTAAATGTAACTATTTTCATTAGGAATATTGTTTATTTAATATTTGATCATCAATTTTTTCTTATTGTAAGTATTTGTAGTTCTTATAAGCCCTGATATTTAGGTTTTTGATAAATGACCGATCAACCATATTATGTAAAAATACATATTCAAGTAGAATGTAGTTTAATTAAGGTTCTGTTATACTGCTTTATTTTTTCAACAAAATAAAATAAATACTATGAAAAATATCCTTAATATAAATTCTAAAAAAGAGGTGATGTATTATTATTTTTTTTTATTTATGTATATTTTAGTTTGTGATTCTATTATAAAATATTTCTTTTGATTAATTTCACTAATCATGGTTATGTTTATCAAGATTTTTCCATACTTAGATTTGAGTTAAAATTATATTTTCTTAATTTTATGTTTCTAAACGATACAAATGTATCTGTTATAATATTTTAAATTAAACAAAATATTTGCTTATTTTAACTACATACTTGGAATTAAATCAAGTGTCAAAAACATGAACTCAGTTTTAAATTACTGTAATTTGAGGATATTTTTATTCGACAGTTTCATAAGTGAATTAAGTTTGGAATGCCTTCTAATCCTTTATAATGAACTTAAGTTTCGTCACTTGACGTGAATAAATCTTATAAGTAACAAAACTCTTTCCATTAAAAGCTTATACGGGTATTTAATGTATATATTATGAAATGCATTCATTTATATAATTCTTGATAATATAATTTCTATATAAATTCCAAAATATATATACACACATACACACACACACACATACACACACACAAATTCTGGTTTATGATAATTTAAAATATTATTATTAAACTAGTTCATTGTATTTATTAAGTTATATATTTATAAAAATACTCACTGTACGTTCAGTATCATAAAATTTGACAGTTTATAATTTTTAAAAAATTTTTGCCAGAAAATCAACTGATTGCGTTTAAAAGTATAAGCGGTTATTATTTTTTATAATATACAACTATGAATCACTAAATCTTTATTTATCTCAATCGGTATAAATTTTAATCAATAAATAAAAACATTTATCAATTAACTTTCGAATGTATACTGTCAAGAACTTAAAGGTTCAAATGCATTTATTATTAGAAAATGTTAAAATAGTTAATATTTTTGAAGCATGACTTTAGCGTAGGTATTTGAAAATCTATTTTGCATATGCTTATTTCATTCTATTAGTTAGAACTTTATAAGTATATTAATATGAGATATATAAAATGGTTTAGAAATATTTACTGAAATAATTGATTAATTTTAAAAAATTATTAAAAAATTCAGAAAACTTCAATTACTAGACGACCAATGGTACCTGACAAAGATGTACCTCACAATATGGGGAAAAAAGATGTTATCCGTGCGTCTGATTTCAACTTCTTACAAGTACTCGGCAAAGGCAGTTTCGGAAAAGTATAAGCTCATTTTATTGTAATTAATATTAAATATTTATGTATTTTAAAACTTGTAAGGTAATGTTGGCTGAGCGTAAAGGTACTGACGAGTTATATGCTATCAAAATTTTGAAAAAGGATATAATTATTCAAGATGATGATGTCGAATGTACGATGGTGGAAAAACGTGTATTAGCCTTATCTAGTAAACCACCGTTTCTAGTTCAACTTCATTCTTGTTTCCAAACTATGGTAAGTGCATATTTGGTTGATATATATCCTTAAAAATATTGAAATAAATATTTTTAATAATACAATTTAATAATACAATTTGTTTACTTCAATTTTATATTATTCATGTTATTGAATTATAATATATTTATAATAGTTTTCTGTTTCTTGCGCCTAAAATATAATGAATATAATGATTTTAGTTAGACAAGAAATTAAATAATGTTTGCTCTATAATTATTTTCTTTTAAATCAATTTTTATAAAAAATACGAAGTATTATCTAAAATATTATAAACAAAATTAAATAAAATAAAATAAAGAAATTTTAAGAGAATTTCATTGATATATAAACATAAATGAGTAATATCATTACAGTGAAACCTCTATATAGTGGACAGCCACGGGGAATTAAAAATTGTCCACTATAGAGAGTTGTCCACTATTGAGAAAACCTATTACGCATACATTTATATGCGCATACATTTTTGCTGGGGAATTTAGAAGGGTCCACTATTGAGAGGTGTCCATTAATAGAGGTTTCACTGTATTTTGTTTTGTTGATTTGCTACAAAATTACTAATCAAAAATGAAAAATACGAATAATAATTTAGTTTTCTGGTGTATAAAACTTTGTAAAAATATGATATCATCTTAATATTTCTTCTGTCTGACGCTGAAAGTTATTATTTTGATGATATATTTTATGCATATATTTAAAAATAAAATATGATGATGAATTATGTATATCCATTTTTAAGGTATTATTTACTCCTACAGGAGATATTATGAAATTCTCGTATATTATTTTATATTTTGTTTAGTACTTATAAAACACCATATTCAGAAAATCATTAAAATTTTAATAAATAAAACCATAATAAAAAAATATTATATATTATTTTTATTATAGTTATACAAAACGTAATGTATTATACACTTTTTAATAAACTACTGTTTTTATCTTCTATGTTGGCGTAAAAGTCTTATTTTAGATTCTGAACAAAGCGAAGAATGTATTGATTTTACCATAATGTGATTCTTATTTTATTTTTTATTTTTTAACTGTCAAAAAATTGTATTATCTATCAGGAAATGTAATTTTTACGAAATTTGTTGAATTATCTGAATATTCATAGGAAATCTAACTAAAGAATTTTAGTTATTTGTTGTCTTAAAATATTAACTAAGCATAGGGACTTGAAAAATAAACTAGATTGGTACTTATATATAGTTATATTATACACGTATAATAATATTTTTGACTGTTATAAAATTAAATAAAAATCTAAAGTTATACTTTTATATTTATTTTGTTGTAAAAGTTGGTTTAACCGACTGGATTCCGAAATTATTAGGTACTTATACTTACATAATATTATGAACATATTGTGTTTTCGAATATATTGATTTCGAATGTATTAGAACAATTCACAAATCAGTCAACCGTCCATGTATCGCATCCAATATCTCTTTTCTTTTTACTTTTATTTCGGCAAAGAATATAAAAATTTCAACACAAAACTTGTACATCTACATTTACATTAAATAAAACTACACTTGCACTATAAATAATTTGAATAACAAGAACTGGAGAGAATACATTTTATATTTTTTTCTGAAATCAACATATATATTTATTATCTGTATACATGTTTTGAAAACATACTAGAAAATACACTTTTTCCTTTAAAAAATCTGGGAACTACTCATCATTGTAATGTTAGGTATTTTTCTCTTTTCACATAACAATATAATATGTTTGTGGGATCATGCAAACTCACTTGGAAAATTCTTACGGAAATCCAAATTTTTAGGTTTTTTCTCCTGTAATATTTAATATTTTCAGTTAATGCGGTTGATGCGGTTAAATCTCAATCAACCTATTTAGTTATAAATTAATTAAATTATTTTTTTTATTTTTTACTATACTTAGATAGTATACCGTTAATTCACCTTTTTTTTTTTTAATGTAATTTTCATGAAGGATTTCTTAGTGATGTATTATGAGAATATTATATATTGTAACTGATAGAAAACTCCTCTTCAAAACCATTAGAATATAATTTCCATTAAATTCTCAATTTCTATATAAAAAAAAAATCAAGTCTAAAACTAATACGTCTCAATATTTTATTCATTTTACTTTGGTTTAAGTTTCTAGATTAATAAAATTCAAAAAACTTGAACATTTGTATTTATTTTCATTATTTTCTCTTTTTAACATAAATTTTTAAAGACTTATTTATTACTTATTTATTAAGTTACACGTGTACACCTTGAAGACAATATACGATCAATTTCTTTGGTTGATTCCATATACTTAGTTTTCCTTTTATTTTGTTTTGACTTATAATTCACTTTTTCTACTATACCTTTCCCTTTCCAATTTTCTATGGCATTGATCGAATCATCTGATGTTGGCTCGTTTTTATTTTTACTGTTATACGCCGAGAACATATTATCATAAGACATGAAATCCGAAGAACTTTCATTACAAGTCAAGTTATAGTCAAAATTAGAATCATTATCATTTTTTGATTTTTTGTCATTTTTTAAAAGTTGACAGTATTTGGTATTGAATCGTTTAACTTAATTTGAAACTTGTATATATTTATTACCAGATTCATATTCTAAAATATTTTTAATGTCTAAACGGTTTTTAATTTTTAACTTTTTATTATTTTAGCTTGGATAATTGTTTTCAATTTCTTCAGGTTTTTTTTATTATTATGTCCTATATAAGGTTCTATTTCATTTTCAGAAATGTAATCAATACTTTTTTTGTTGTAACCGTAACTCAGATTTGTTTTAGAAGGATAATTATGCTTAAGTTGTTTACTTTTAAAAAGTTTTACATTATTGTTGATATTCATCAAATGTTTGTTTATACATCTATCAGCCGTCATAGGTTGCACTTCAAATCTTAGTATTTGCGTTTTTAATACTTTAAAATCATTTTCCACGGCTGCAGAAGATCCATTTTTATAAGGAGACTTAAAAACATTACAAAGAACATTGGTTCATAATGGGAAATATTTGCAAAGCCTCATGTTTTATATTTATATATATATATCGGAAACGAGTGCAGCACAAACGATAGGACTAAAAGCACAAACAAGCACAAAAGACTATAAGAATTTGAACTCGAAAGTCAGAGGTAGGAGGGGGGGGGTCTGGGGACATGTAGCTCGGCGACGGAACGGTACTGCGGCAAAACGGTCGCGGCGAAATGTCCGAGTCCGCTACAACTACCTCTAAATTGATTTGTATTGATACATTAAACCAGCGGTTCCCAACTTGTGCACCGTGGTGCCCTTGGGGCACCGTGAACTCATTTAAGGGGCACCACGGTTCATCGAAGAATGAAAAAAATAATTAAATTATATATTAAAAATTTACAATTTATTGTAGTTGAGAAGACAAAAAAATTTTTTATGTACAAAATTACTCAGCATACTATCTGTATATCTAATATTAAATATAGTATATCTATTTGTGCGAGGTAGGATTGTCGGGCTATACAGGTGCGTTACCCCAGCACCCGTACTTTCGAAATCATGAATTGTAATCATACCTAGTAGGTTTCTTAAAAAAGTTTGATTAGATATAGACTTATCAGAGAGAGAGGTGGAGAGGGATTTTGATGGCAGCGATGGTCCTGAATGGACGGTTAAGCTGATAAAGAAGAAGAAGAAGAAGATATAGACTTTGGATGAAGAATTAGGGAACGTTCCTCAATTTTTGGTGACGTTAGTCCCCCCTCAACATTTTTCCCACATTAACCACTGTGCATGACAAATATAAAACGATGTTTATTTTTTCTTTTTATCAGAAAATAAATCATCTGTTAACAAATTAAAAAATGTAATATGGTATTAATATATAAATATATGAATGAATAAATTTAACTATTATTAAAATAATGCACTTACTTAATATAATTGATATAATTTTAAAACTTGATATCTGAGTACCTACCTACCTAATATCTTCTTTTGATAACTACTTATTGAATTATTCAAATTAGTCAACAACAACTATTCCTACCTAAAAGGAAGTGCAGTATCTTCGATACAAGTATCTTAGATACAATATTGATACAAGATACTCGATAGCACCCGTTAGATGAAATTCTGGGGCGTTTGGAGGTTGTACACAGTTGTACAAAATAAAGTACATAATACTGTGCGATTTAAAATTGAAATTTGTGAAAAATAACTGATCCGGGTGCTGGGGTAACGTTACCGCAGCACCCGTAAGATGAAATTGGATTTCGGAGGGGTTTGGGGGTTGTACAAAATATTATTTTAGTTATACAAAATTGTAGAAAATAAAGTACATAATACTGTACGATTTAAAGTTGAAATTTCATAAAATAATATTAAAACTTTAAATTTAAAAAGTACTTTAAGAATAACTATTAAATAACATTAAAATCAAAAGTTATTTGTTTTATGATTCAAAATATTAATTTTCTAAGTTTATTTATAAATATTTAAATTGATTGAACAATAAAACAATGATGGATGATGATTTAAAATAAGTAATAGGTTTTACATGATGTTATAATCAAATTTGTTAATAATTTAGTATCAATAACCATTGGGCAGGTATGCTTCACGTTATGGTCACGTTAAATAAAGATAAAATATATGTATTTACTACCCAAGGTTTATAGATTATAATCTATTATAATCTAATTATAATATATAAACTTTATTTACTACCTACCTTTTATTGATAACAAATTTGTTATTTCTTGGAAAAGAACAATTGATCAAAATCGACAATAGCAGTAACATTGATTAACAAGAAATACATTTGAATTTCAACATACTTTGAAAATTATTTAAAAATTAATGACTTAACCAAATTAAAAATTGTAAACGCCATAATTGTTTTTAAATTCTTATCTATAAAATGGCTATCTTGTATTATTGGAAAAAAATTTAATTAAAAATGTAAATTATTTATTTTTAGTTGTAAAAAAATAAAATAAAATATAAGTTATAAAAATTGTAGCGTAGATTTCTATAAATCATAACAAAAAAAAAAAAAAAAAAAAATTAAAAATGTTGAATAAAAAAAAAGTTATTGCATTAGTCAAATAGATCTGTTACACCCTGTATATAAATATATGTATAATACTCGTATTTTGAACAGCATGATAATCATACATAATTATTGAATATTATTTGAAGTAAATTTATTATTTTTATTCTATTCTGGTCACAGTTATTTATAATAGTATTGACTATGACAACATTTTCTAATCGTTTGAACTACGGAAAGAGTTATTATACTATTATATAATAACTTGTTATATTATATATATTATGTTTCTTTATAGTTATAAAATTGAAAATTATTTGGTGTTGTGTTAAGGCATCGAGATGAAATCTTGGTAGAATTTAATGGTTCTTTTTTTTAAAAAAAAATCTTCAGAATATTATTGACCTATTGATCTTTTACACCCAATGAAAATCATTGATTGAGTTGTTAAATTTTTATGAGATTTTATAAATTTTATATTGTGTTTGTTTTTCCACTTCCTCCATATAATTTTCCGTTAGACGAAAGTAATGTAAGAGAAATATATAAAATGTCATATCATAAACATAAAACTTCCCTGAAATGATATCCAATCGAATTGTTTGACAATAATTATTTTTCTTAGGATCGTTTATATTTTGTGATGGAGTATATAAATGGCGGAGATTTAATGTTTCAAATCCAACAATGTGGGAAATTTAAGGAACCAGTTGCCGTGTATGTTGATTTTCTCTTAAAGTATGTTTAGTGACTCATTCTCATTTTTTTTCCAGATTTTACTCTGCAGAAATAGCAATTGGACTTTTTTATTTGCATCTCAATGGTATCATTTATAGAGACTTGAAATTGGATAACGTGTTATTAGACCAAGACGGTCATATAAAAATCGCTGATTTTGGTATGTGCAAAGAAGGTATAATGGGTGATAAGACTACAAAAACATTCTGCGGAACACCGGATTACATTGCTCCAGAGGTAAGCTATTATATAATTTTATTATTTTTATATTTGTATATATTTACTTGATCAACAATACTTGATTGCTTTATTATTTTGATATTAGATTTTATTATTTCAATCACTTGCATCTTAGAATTTTTTTTTTTTTATTCACTGTAAAGGAATATATTTTTTTATTAATCTTACATGTTTTTAACGTATCATAATTCGATCTACTATTTTTAAAATACAAAATCGTTATTTACTTTAGTCTTGAAAATATAATTAAATATATTAAAGAAAACTTTCAGTCAGTCATTACATTTTTGGTATATTTTTTTAATTTTAATGATTTTAATTCAATAACTAGTATTTTGAAAAAATAGTTAGATTTTGATTAAAATCTAAGACATAGAATAAATGTTAGACATAGAAAGCCAGGATTTTTTATTTTTTTCGAAGTTGATCAATTAGTTACTTATAGACTCAGACTAAATGTAGAAGACAGCTTCAGACTTTTAAAGTAACTAACATTAAGCACGGTATTGACGTTTTCATGCATTCAATATGTATAAAACATAAACTGTCGAATTAAATTATTTATTTATATTCATTATAATTAATAATAATTGTAAATATATTATGGTATGTTATTTTTTGTGCTTAAAATGCTTAAGTATTTATGTAGTTTAAATTAACGAAATTAATTATAAATAAAAGGTTCATATATATAAAATAATGTTATTTATTTTGTATTGTAAAAAAAAAAAAATTAATTCAAGTGGTACATGAACATTTTCCAAAATATGTAAGTAGTACGCGAATATCAAAAGGTTGGTTATATATAGTCTATATAAAAAAATTAATATACAGTTATAGTAAATAACATATCATCTACCTGATAATAATATTTTTATAATAGTTCTATACATATTTTATACACTTAATCTATACTTAAAAAAGATCATTGTTTTCGAATATTAATTACCTATCAAGTTTATATTGCAGGGAAATGGTTTTTAGAATTGAGAATATTTTTTTTTTAATTTAAATTTAAATTTCATTTGAGAAAATTCTACCAACATTATTTGTACAGAGAAACAAACAACAATCTGAGTTACATTTCAGATCATTTTATATCAACCTTATGGCAAGTCTGTCGATTGGTGGGCTTATGGCGTTCTATTGTATGAAATGTTAGTCGGACAGCCACCGTTTGACGGAGAAGACGAAGAAGAACTTTTTGCAGCTATTACCGATCACAGCGTTAGTTATCCTAAAGGAATGTCTAAAGAAGCTAAAGAAATATGCAAAGGGGTAAAACAATTGCAATTTGAATATGGCTAAATAAAAATAATTTTATAATATTTATATTTTTAAAAACTGTAGTTTTTGACTAAAAACCCAATGAAAAGATTGGGAGGAGGTCCCAGGGGCGAAGAAGATATTCGAGGTCATGTTTTTTTCAGGCGCATTGACTGGGCGAAAATTGAAAATCGTGAAGTACAACCACCGTTTAAACCAAAAATCGTGAGTATTGTTTGCATCGCAGTGTTAGAAATCCGTAAATACGAAAATATATTTATGTTATAGAAACATCGTAAGGACGTCAGCAATTTCGATAAGCAGTTCACTGGTGAAAAAACTGACCTGACTCCCACTGATAAACTGTTCATGATGAATCTAGACCAAACAGAATTTATGGGCTTCTCATTTCTCAATCCAGAATTTATTCAGCATGTATAATTTATTTCCTTTAACTATTCTTTTTCAATTTCATTACAGGGTTTTCCTTTACACTCCTTCGCTATTATCCTATCCCGTCTTTGTCTACCGATTCCGAATTCACTAGTCAATTGGACATTACACAACACCCATCGAATTTCTTTCAGTTCTTTAAACTGATACACTTTTTGACCATTTTCCCCTGATCACATTGTCAAACAAAAAACAAGCACTCTTTTTCTGTTTACTATTCAGTATTATACTATTTTTATAACCTTTTCAGTCGACCCTATTAAACTAATTAGTAATTTACATTTTTATTCTTGGGTAAGTGTTCATAGTATAGTATTTGACATTTTTGAGGAACGTTGTCTAAATGTCTAGTATTTTTCATCATACCATACACAGTATTCTTACTTAAGTTTAGAATTTTAATATATATTTCGTATACATATAGTGCTGATGGACAGCGAATATTCGACTAACGTTAATTTGTCAAACTTTAAGTACGTTCTGTTTACAACGATTTTATCAAGGACGTATGAAGTGAAAACATAAATCTACGAATAGGATACAATTGGGACCATGCTGCGTATTGGTATGTGCTTTGTGGCAATAATTGTTTTCCATCATTTTTGAACCAAAGTGAAGTAGTTAATAAAATATAAAACATTCTATAAGCATGAATACAAGTTCTGTCTGTGATCTAACGAAGTGCAATACACTCATAATGTCTTTTATGTTTAAATTATATGTCTTTTGTTTATATAGTATTCGATGTTCGAGTATCCTAAACAAACATAGTTACCTCATTCCCGTTTATTCCCTTGACGATATAAATATGAACAAAAGTGTTTTCTATGTAGAAATGATAGGTTGTGTCTAAATATTTTTACTCTTGTTCAAAATTAATTTTAGTAAATACTTTTATTCATATATAATTATCGTTGCTTACAATTATACGTTATTATTTATACAATCTTTACCATAAATCGTAATACGTATGTATTAATCAAACTTCGGTCTAACATTTTGGGAATTCACTTGTCATACGTTATAATGTTTATTATTCGTTATGAAATTTATTAATTTAGATCGTTTGAGATAAAAATTATTTAAATAATTATAATATATAATTCATAAACACCATGATGATAGTAAATAAAGTACTTAAACGTTTTCTTCTTTCGCAAATGCGATATAAATTTAAATCAAACGATCTATGTTACATGATTGTGTTTTCTTATTTTTAAATATGTTATAATTAGGTGATTTTGGAGTAACTAAACGTTAAGTGATATTTTATTAAATTATAATAAATAAAATTGGTAGGATATTTTTTATTTACTTCTAGCTAATCTTTAACTTGCTCACAACTTTTGTCTATGTATATAATTTACATTTTTGGTAGAGTCTGGTATAATTTGTGAAAAAAAGTATTCAGCGATCAAAATTATGTTTATTAATATATGGTAAATACCTGATTATAAAATTATCTAGTTTGTACATACATTATGTACCTAACTATACGTTTATCATTATATTTATGTAATAATCTTTTTTTGAAAAAAAAGTCTTATATTATACTACAATTTTGTTAAAAATAATTACCTATGTATTTAATAATGAAAGCTAAGGGCAATTTTATTCTTATTTTATTGTTGATAATTTTTAAATATTATGATATTGTAATTTATTATTGTGCACTTTACTATATTATTATTCTTTGATTATTTTCGTTCGTATTTTATTTCATTTTTTTTCCGCATTAAAAATATTATTAGTGGGTCATAAAATCGTTATTATTTTGAAATAGCTAAAGAGAATTTATGTTCAAATAAATCTTTCCAGTTATATTTGATCAGTAGTCATACCGACTACAGTTTTTTTGTTTATTCTTTGAATATTTAGAACTTAGTTTTTAGTATTTTAATGTGATTGGTTTTTCTATACATAATTGATTTTTATTACAATTTAATAGATTTAAATATTTTTGAACATGAGTTAGTATTAACATACTAAAATCGTGTTTAACATAATAATTATATCAACACGCCATTTGAAAATAATATTAAATAGTAACTATTTATCATACTGACAATCAAATATCACTCTATAGTAATTTTTGTCACAATAATGTATTGTAATACCTTCTTCTTTCATATATTTTTATGAATGTGCCAACATTTCTCTCAGTGTTGTTGAATTTATAATTAAATTGATAACTATACATCCAATATTAGGATTTTAATAATCGTATGGAATATAATTTACCATTCAATTTAATATATATATATATTATAACTAATAGTTTTTAAATGTAATACAATATATTTTATTTGTTTTTTTTTTCAATTAAAGTTTATTATACTCATATTAATATTCCTGGTTGTTTTATTCTCCATCTTTATCATTAATATTGCAAATTATTCAACGTGTCTACAACGCTTGTGGTTTTCATAACCCGATAACGACGTGCAATCTCCTTCGTTTTTTATCATAATCGTATAAAATGTGCAAAATTATAACAATGATATGATAATCATTTGTTATTTGAATATCTTAACGTTAAAGAAATGATTTTCTACAGTTACAGGAAATTTCTCGTTGGTTATTTCTCACAGGATGTACGCGTTTGTATTATTGCCCACAATGGGTATTGAGCTAATCCCGAGTTAATATAATCGCTACTACAGAAAATTGATAAATAGATCCCCGACCCCTTATTCGGCAATCGCAGCGTACGTACATGGAAATATTTACGCTAGCTCATTACCGATAATCCTTCAAAACAATCTTCCGTTAACAATTACTTATTCTTATTAATATTCTAGCCAACGATTTCTGATGGTTTGTGTACTTTGTAGTATATATTATTAATAAACATACACACTCACACACACGTACTAAAGAAGTGAGTTCGAGCTTTATCAACGGTTTATTAATATATATTAATAAGACAACAGACGAACATTTGACGAAACGAACACACATATTACCTTTGTATAAGAATTGCGTTTCTCTCTCTCGCTATTTTTTACATTTACATATTGTAGTAGTATCAGATTATGTGATCGGAATGCACCTAAATGCAAATACGTGCGTCCAGGTGTGTGTATACACAATTTTTTCCAACAATTATCCATAAGATATAGTATTGGACGTTTAATTTTTTTTCTTCTAAAAATTACTTCTCCGTGTACCAAGGTCGTTTAATACATGATATTCAATACGACATTGTTATTATTTCGAATTTTAGATGCCCGATTTAAAGTGGTTATGCGGACCGAAGGTATATACCAAGGGATTTCCGCATAGAGTGTTTTTCCCCTCTCTTTCCTTTCATTACGTGGCAACGGTGGTTCATTATTTTATTTAGGAACATCTAAAATCACCCGTTTCCATATAATTACGTCAATTACGTTTCTTCTTTCCCGTCGTCGGCATCGTGATTAAGTGTTTCCTGTCACGCGATGAATCTTTTCGATAAACGCTTTCCGTAAATAAAACGATTAGATGCTGTCATCATCATCGTCGTAGCCTTTCGACTCGTGAACTATTCTACGTCAAGTTCACACATAACTCCATCCACTCCTTTCAAGATTTGTCTATTCGGGTACGTATAATTATCTATGGACATTTTTTTTACAGCTTTTCGATTTTTGTTAAAATTAAATTGAACGATAATATACACTAACGAAGCAATAAAGATAAATAAACACGAGGACAGGATATAAGCGATTAAGGCGTGCCATTACTATTTAAAGAATTTGGACATGCTCTGTTTTTAAACTTTGGGTAACTTGATTTATTCGGAAATGATAATATTTAAAAAAATACTAATATTTTTATAAATGCTTAAAACACTTAGATTTTGAGAAAAAAAATAGAATTTTACGTTCAGAACATTGTTTCGTCGTCAATATCCAAACAATAATCAAAATATTTGCACATTTTTTTCCATTTAGTTTTAAATTGGTTACATTGGTGCATGAATCATATTTATGCACTCGTACACTTTTTTTTTTTTTTCTCTGCCGGAGCGTCAGTTTATGTTTCGTGTGTTTACGTTTCATACTATCTTGAACGATAAAAAGGGGGCGATTTTTTTTAAATTAAAGCAAGATTCAAACAAACTTTTTAAATATACTGAAAGATAATGATCACTACCGCTATACACTTGTTTTGTTTTACATTGTTTTTTTTTCATCTCCGAATCAACGCCATAGTCGTGTACTACAGAATAAACGCAGCGCTGTGCTAATAAAAGATAAAGAGAGCAATTGCATTTTTTACAGCATGATTTTTTAGTTAAAATTAACTGCGGAAAAAAAATGTCGAAAAAAAAAATTCTGTTTTTTTTTAATTTAAAAATACGTAACGTATAATGGTAAAAATGATTTATTTATTTTCAGTAAATCGAACCCCTTTTTCCCTCAACAGGTAGAAATAAAATTTATTTCGGCCGAAAGTTTTAATTTAACGCGTGCGTTAATGTTTGAGTGTTCGTGATGGAACTTATTTTTAAAATTTAACAGTTTAGTAAGGGAAGTGGGCTGTATATAGTTTTACGCATTAAGACCAATAAGGTAGAATAAATTGATCTGATTCTGGTTATCCAATCTTCGTTAAAACAAATGCTTTAATTGCCTATTGTTTCTAGCTCAGGGTTTACATAAATAATAATAATAATAACATTTTAAATTGCTCCGGGTTACGTTAAAACCTAAAATGAACTCACAGAAAATCTCGTTTGTGCAGAAATTATTCATCGGAATTTTATAATGGAGTGCGTTTCAATAACAAACATAATTATGAAGTCGCTGCTCAGACGAATTTGTTAAATGCGTGGTAATAATATCATCGTCATTATGATAATATCGGCTGCATATTGTTTGCGTACCAAAAAAAATTTTTAGTTATAATTTCCAATAAAACAATAGATAATTTGTATCCCTAAAGCCGGGTTCACACGTATCAGTCAAAACGTTCATTATGACTGATCCATCGAAACTGAACAAGTTATGAATATGTGAACACTTGTTTCAGCATGACTTCTTCTTCTTCTTCTTTTACTTCGCCTTCCTCCCAACTATTTGGGGTCGACCACCCTTGTCCTACACTTCCACTTCACTCGGTCAATCACATCTCCTCTGCACACACCGACAACCCTCATGTCATTCTCCAAAGTCTCCAACCATCTCTTTTTTGGTCTTCCTCTTCCTCTTTTCCCTTCAACATCCATCTTCATAACCACTCTTACTGCATTCGTTTCCTCTCGCCTCATCACATGCCCAAACCATCTCAGCCTATTTTCTCTTATCTTGTCCACAATTGGCGCTACACCAACACTACCTCTCACGTATTCATTCCTTATTTTATCTTCTCTTGTCAATCCACTCAACCATCTAAGCATTCTCATTTCCGCGACACTCATACTTTGTTCTATTCTCCTGTTAACCGCCCAACACTCTGAACCATACAGCATAGTTGGTCTCACTACACTTTTATAAAATTTACCTTTCAGCCTAATTGGAATTCTCTTATCGCATAACACGCCCGATGCTTCTCTCCATTTCATCCACCCGCACTTAATCCTATGTTTTACATCCATGTAAAAGCCCCCGTCCTTTTGAACAAAAGATCCTAAATATTTAAAGCTCTCAACTTCACTTATCATATCGCCATCTATTGTCAGTTGTCTCCTCATTCCTTCAACTTCTTGGTCTCTTTGTCCAAAATCATACTCAATATACTCAGTTTTATTTCTACTAATTCTCAATCCCTCTCCTTGGAGGGCTAACCTCCACTTATTTACCCTATTATTGACAACTTCCAGGTTTTCTCCTATCAGAACTATATCATCCGCAAACATCATACACCATGGTATCTCACCCTGTATCTCCTTTGAAACCTCATCCATTACCACTGAGAACAGGTAGGGGCTTAGAGCTGACCCCTGGTGCACACCTACTCCTATACTGAAACCTTCTGATACTCCACACCGACTCTTGACACTAGTACTCGACACCTTCATACATATCCTGGATCAAATTAACATACATTTTTGGGACATTTTTCCTCATTAATGCCCACCTTAAAACTTCCCTTGGCACCCTGTCATACGGCTTTTCTAAATCTATAAACACCATGCATAGTTTTTTATTCTTTTCTCTGTACTTCTCTACTAATTGCATAACACAAAATAATGGCTCAATTGTCGATTTTCCTGGCATAAAACCAAACTGATTTCTGATATCGA
This sequence comes from Sipha maydis, assembly GCA_034509805.1. Taxonomy (NCBI): domain Eukaryota; kingdom Metazoa; phylum Arthropoda; class Insecta; order Hemiptera; family Aphididae; genus Sipha; species Sipha maydis. The sequence continues at coordinate 40,770 of JASXSY010002367.1, read as the reverse complement.
CGTCTCACTTCTTATCCTCTTCTCTATAATCTTTTCTCAGATCTTCATACTATGACTCATGAACTTTATTCCTCTATAGTTCCCACATTCTTGTATATCTCCTTTTCCTTTAAATATTGGAACAATAAAACTCTTTCTCCAATCTTCTGGCATTTTTCCCTCTATCAGTACCTTATTAAAAATATTTTTCAACCACCCAATGCTTACATCTCCTAACATTTTCCACACCTCTACAGGTACTCCATCTGGTCCTACCGTTTTTTTCTTTTTCATCGCCTATTTTGCATCATTCTTAATGATCAGTATCGTGTCATGAAAGATGTGAACTTGATTCAACATCAATTAAATATTTTATAATTTCACTACCTGTGTAATAAAATTATAATATTAAGTGTTTTCTTATATAAATCCGAAATAAATTGTTAAAATGGTTTTTAAATGGAGGGATGATCATATTGAACCATTTTTGGACCAATATAGATACCATGAGTGTTTATAGAATATAGGTATTGGTAGTAATAAAAACCGAGAAACGCGAGAAAAAGCATAATATGAAAGTATGTGCTCTGAATTGAGGTTTCGTGGCCTATCAGTTGATGACATCAAAACAAAAATAAAAACAGTTCGTACAAACCATAAAAGTGAGCTCAACAAAATTTTAAAATCGGAAAAATTGGCAGATGTTTGAGTACATAATAACCTAACACTATTATAGTTCGTATTAAAGATTTTGGAGAATTCGTCATTGAAAAATATTACAATACATAGGCATATACAAGTAGGTACAAAAAGAGATGTGCGATGATGCGATGACTATTCATTAAGAATGTTCAGTTAAATATTATCATTATTGTTGAACCATGTGAACGATTTGTTCAGTATAAAGGATCTTCAATAGAAATGTATCAGTCATAATGATCATTTTAACTGATACGTGTGAACCCGCCTTAACAATGGCCTGACGTAGGTATTATTTTAAAACAATTGCTCCTTCAAAATTGTTGGTGGATGATGGTCCCTCTGTCACAAAATATCCAGAGACGTATTTACATTTTTGGCACCCTGGGGCACTGTTTCTTAAGCGCCTTCTTTTAAGAATAATCTACAAATAAAATCGTTTATAAGACACTGGTATGTAGATTTATACTACCGAAAAAAATATTTATAAATGCGAGTATTTTTTTTCAGTTATTTATTGGCAGAGCGCGATAGGTCAGATAATACAATTTATTTTGATAATAATAGAAAATAATTATTTTGCATCGTTTTAAGATTCTAGATTCTGGCGCCCTCTCAAAACTTGGCACCCGGGGCCAATACCCCCCTTGCCCCCCCTAAATACGTCCCTGAAAATATCTAGCCTCCTAGGTATATCATAGAAAATATAAATATACTTAGTGCGTATAAAAATATGTACTTTTTTTTATGTTACCTACGTCCTACACTCTACGGGTACATCATAAAACCTGTTAATTATAATTCAACAATTTAGTTGTACATTGAAAACATCATTCTGTTGATGTAAACAACCATCATTGGTCGGTTAAAATACATTTATAAGGAAAACATAGATAAGTTAGAAAAGTTGGTTGGTTTTAAAAATTTGCTCAACGATCACGATTCCTTATATCCGCTCGATATAATACAGAATCCTTGGTGTTCCCATTACCAACAATATTTTATAAAAATGACAAAACATTACATAAAATACTACTTCAAGACAACAATAAGAACCACAAAAAAATAAAAAAAAATATAACATATTACCACTATATTACTTTATAATACAGGCCAGCGGAGAGAGCGGTTACCCTTACCACTTCCCTTAGGATCCTCAACGGATATATTTAATTGTAACCGTTGAATGGACAAGAGGAAGATGGTGAGTAAGTGGATGAGTTCAACACGTCACTGATCTTTAACGACAGTTATGTATCACAATTACTGTATCAGATATCATGCTTTGATATCTATAATCTAATTAGTTAAGATACCATACAATTGAAAATCATGAAATTAATACTTAAATATTATGTTGTTCACGTAACTCAATTATTCAGCATCTTAATCTCTTGATATTAAGTACAGAATCAAGTTTTTTCATTTGAGTTTTTTTATTTTACGGATATTATTGTTCAACATACGAATATAGAACCAAATTTAATTTCAAATGACATCGTTGTATCTGGATTATGGTTGTGTACGATAGTATATATAGACGATCATCCAATCACATTCTATATTGCTCCGAATTGTTTAATCCGGATTATCGTTATATACGGCAATCTAATAAGCTGTACCGGCTGTATTACTCAAAAATATTTCATTATAAATACAGCAATGTATCCTATCAATATAAAAATTAATATTTTTTTCTTCTTAAGGTACATACACACTAGCGTAACAAAACATCTAATATGTGTTCATGTTAAAAAATTCGGCATTCCGCGATTTATCGATTTTTCGACGTAACATCAAAAGATATCGCGCGAACATTTTACGACACGTATGAACAAATTTCAGATATTACGGTTTATTTTTATTTTTGTAAATCCTAGATTATAATATCTACTTCAACGAATTAGTTGACTGCTCACAACTCTTGAAGATTAGTCATAAATTCTCTCATCAGAATATTTAACTTTAATAACTATTGTTTTCATGTTTTGAATTATAGTGAACTTGGACGAAAGAAAATATCATCAGGTTCATTGAATTCTATAGGAATAATGAAATTATATGAGATCCAAAAAATACAAGCCATTTTAATAAAATCTTGAAAATGATGCACGGAACAATATTGCGACCAAATTATACCAATAATTTCAACTCAAATCTCTATTTGAAGTGACATGATTAGCAAAAATACCCAGAAACTAATTAAACAACCATGAAGTTGATTATTTATCATTTACAGAAAACACGCGAATATTTAGCTAGTTGTACGCTTTGTTACGCTTATGTGGATGCGCATTTATTACCAAGTTGTCAGATCACATTGATACGGTTATTTAGATACGAAATTATTAAATTATCGATTAGAAAGCAATGACTTACCTAACCATCAACAAATGTACGATGGAAAACTCGCATAGTCCAAAATGTTTGGACGCAAATTACCTGATGTTATAAAATTTAAATGCAATAGTCGCAGTGGCGTAACTAGACACCCGGAGACCCTAAAGTCAAATATAAAATGGGACACCTTAACCAAAAATGTAAGTTGACTTAAACAATCCAAGATACACCGCTTTTTTCTCTTCCACAAAGTAATCAAATCTAGTAAATCGTTAATAATTTCATAAAACTAAAAATAATCCTATAAACTAACATTAGTTTTAAATACTATAAATGTATAAGTTAAAATTAGTGTTAATATTTCTAGAGTTCTTCTAGAAGGGGTGGAGGATTGGCAAAAATTGCTTAATCCGTAGTGACATTGGACCTTAATCCAACCCTGATTGTGTATATAAAACACGTAGGTGCAATTCTTTAGCAATTTACACAATTACTATTGCAGTTACTGCTATAAACGTATATTAGATTATAACGCGTACAAGGCATGTGTAAACCCAGTCCATAAAAGCATGTGTCGTTGGGCGGGTCCGAAGTGTTGATATTGACCGTCATTACGTGTACGTAATTCTCCAATAATCCAACGATACTTTTGAAAATTTCCAATTTGTTCACCGGAAAACATTTGCGTGCACGCGTCCTACACTTAACGTCCTTCCCTACTCTCTCCAGATGTATTTTATAAACTCGATTTTAACGCGCACGGTCCATTTACTTATATCTTTCACCCACCGTTTGTATTGTAATGTAAAATGACTGTTTATAGGTTTTCACGAGGGTTCCCTTCGTCCGCTCTGTATTTTTAGTTTATCGTATTTGAAAAAATATTTTTCCAAACGTTTTTGCTTGCAAACGTCCGCCTGTTGAACCGGTGACTCGATCACGGTTCATTATTATACGTTATTTTATATGATAACAATTGATGAATTGACAATTATTAATTCAATGTACACACACGGCAAAGTTTCAGACAACAACATTTTAATTACATAATAATATTGCGAACCACAAAATGAATTTATGAAGAGAGATAATTAAGACTATCAATCATTAGATGATCATCTTGTGTACATTATTGCAGACGAATTACTTTAAACAGCTCCTTTTGACTGAATTCAAAGGTTTGTTGTTTATTTATTTCATCGTCGCTATTCAAATTTATTATAAATCGTTCAATTGATCAACGGTATCCTAATGCATAGACATTACGTTTTTCCGTAATATTCATACATTCAATCTGTTCCAAACTTTTAAACCATTTCGTATTATCTTGAATACTTTATTTTTTGACTCATTACCAAATAACATTTTCTTATGACCGATAACGATTCAAATTCTAACGATCATATTCACGAACGCAAATTTTATTCGGATAAAATTATTCGTTTTTCGACGTGGATATTTATTCTAATTTAAATACCTGGGATTCTAAAACCACATTTACTCTAAAGGTCAGATGAGTCGGATAGGATAATAATGAAATAATAATTACATTATCGTAATACATAGTATAATGAATTGTCTGTTGCTATTAACGTGCGTAGGTATACTAAATCATAATATACAGAATTTATCCGTCAACAATCTGCTCACGGGTATGCGACCACAGAATATGCAGAAAATCAAGAATAACACCACCATCGTCACCGAAATTTACGCGGGGTAATAGAATATCGTACGATAGAACGTGCCCACTCGAAGAATGCCGTCATTAATGACCAAACTTCGGCACGACCGAATAAACACAGACACAGTGTATATTATGTGGGCGTGTAGTATGCGTCGAAAAATTATGTATATGTTTACAATGCGATTTGGCCATTGTAATTAAATTTAAACAACGGAACGAAATTCAATTAATTCAAGTGTAACCTAATATTGTAATGTTATCCTATAACTAATGGCCTTTGTATGGAAGGGTGTGCAGTGGACTCGATGGTAAAAAATTATCTAAAAATTTTAAAAGTATTTCAACCGTTCCACTGAATATATATATATATATATATACATTAAATCGAATTTCATAATTATTTGTGTATTCAATTATTAACGAACGGCCAAAATGTACAACAGAAGACCGTAAATATTATTATGTTGTATACGCTAGGGAAATAAAAAAAACAACGCTAAAAGCGTTATCCGGTAAACACTAAATAATAATAATTACTATAGTGTTTTATGTAATTATAAATATGCCTTTGAGTAATATAACTACGAATATTAAAATATAGATATTCGTAACGAAATAGTGTTTCTGAATCGTACCTGTTTTATATATATGTTTTATATACCTGTTTTATATATATTCAAACAGTATATAAATATATATACATTCAATAAAAATGTCCATGCGCTGAATTTACATATTTACGTAAAAAAAAATAAAATTTATAAAAATATAAAATTATTGTTTCCGATTAGAAGTGACTATTAAACCATTGACATGCGATGTCCGTTTTGTAAATAAATCATACCGAAAAACGGAAACGATTCAACAGTTGAACCTCTTCAAACTCAAAAATTCTTTGAAAAAAGAATCTGTCAAGTATAAATTGGGTTAAAAGGAATAACACATTTTTTAATTTAAAAATAAATTGTTGTTAATGGACACAGCACATGGAAATAATAATATAGCGTATCCATAACAAAATAATAATGTTCGTATTGTAATAATAATAATAAGACTTATTGTATGGTAGTAGTAACACCAATAATCTTCCACTATGTTTTACTATCTCCGAATTACTAAAATTCGTTTCCACTATAACACCCAACAAATTTCCTATTGCTTCTGAATCATTCTCTTATTTACAGTATCTCTTATTCAACGGTTTTATTTCAGCGCTTAATTATTTTATCTTCCAAATCATAAAAAATGTTCTCCCTCTCGCAGGTGACCTGGCTTCGAAATCCAATTCTTTTAAATTCCAAATTTCACGGATATCTCCAGTAATGAAATTACAGACACTTTTTAAAACTTCAATCCGACTTTCATCTAATAATCTGATCCTCTGGTTAACTTCTATCTTAAACTCAAAACTTCCATAAACCATCTATTTTTTTTTGGGGGGGGGACGTTTCTGGCCTTCAATACCATCCCGTCAAACAAATTTCCCTTCATCTTATTCTGTCTTCAGCCATTTATCTCCAGTTTGCTCTTGGGTCTACTTCTTTAACTTCTCTCTTCACACAGTCTTTTCATCTGAGGCTTGGTTTGCCTAGTGGTATTTTTCCTTTCAATTCCTCTTTAATTACTGCGTTTATCATAGCGTATTTTTTTCTCCAATCTTGACCTGCCCACATCAGTCTTCTTTTTGCGACTTCCCTTGAAATACACGGTCTTTGGAACAAGTTTTGTAATTCCTTATTGGTTCGAATTCTCCATTCTTCGGTTCCTATGTCGAGACAAGATCAATAGATTCGTAAGATCAATAGAGACTTTTCTTTCAAATGTGTCAAATCTTATTTCCTCTATCTTTCTTGATGCCCATGTTTCTGACCCATATAGGATGACAGGACGTATTAATGTCATAAACATTTTTATTTTTTAATTTAAAGATATCAATCTAGATTTTAGCAAGGTTCCTATACCAAAATAGCAGTTGTTGGCCACTTTTATTCTTTTTGAAATCTCTACTTTTAATTCATTGTCCTGAGTTAAGAGGATACCTTAGTATTTAAGTTAATTTTAAGTATTTAAATTGTGGAACCCTGTAGAATATATGTCCATTTAAATTCACACTTTATTTGTGTCGATACGTCCTGTCTCTTCTGTTGTGTTTCATATATTCCGTCATTTCATTATTTATTATGGCGCCAACTTTACTTCCAGCACTCATTAGTTTCTTACATTGCATTTTTACTATTTCGATACTGTCTCCTATAATGGCAATATCGTTGGCATATACTAGCATATCGTTTATGCATATACTAGTATAAACTAGCTTATATTCAACTGTTCTAACCTTCTGATATGTTCATATCTCTGACAACCTTTTCCAGAATTAGGTTAAAAAGGATCGGAGATAATGCATCCCCTTGCCTTAAACCAAATGTTACTTTGAACGATTTAGATGTACAGTTCGCTATATTTATTTTTTATTTCAGAATTTTCCATATTGTTTTAATTAGTTTAATTAACTTTTTGGGCATATTGAACTTTTTTAATATATTAAATAGGGTTGGTCTATGTATGGAATCATATGCTTTTTCAAAGTCTATGAACAAGGTATTGTCCTCCTTATCAAACTCTCACATTTTTTGGAATATCTGTCTTATAATAAATATTTGGTCTAGAGTAAATCTGTTTGATCTAAATCCCCCGAGGTAGTCTCCCAGTATTTTTTCGAAGATTGGTTTAATTCTATCTAAGATGCAATACAATAAAACTTTGTATGTTGTGTTGAGTAAAGCAATACCAATATAATTGTTGCACTCGAGTGAATCGTTTTTTTTTTTTTTTGTGTATCGGACATACTCATGCAGTTCTCCAATCTTTCAGGATTTTTCTTCTTTCCAGATTAGTTTTACTAGATTATATTTATTCGATATCTATTTTTCTTCTTCATCTAAACTCTTAAGAATCACAGTCTGTATTCCATCTTCACCCGAAGTCTTATGATTTTTTAGCCTCTTAATTTGTTCTGCTATCTCAATTCTGGATGGTGGAAGGTATTCGCTTTTGTTTGGTTCTACGTCAGTCCAAGTGAATGAGTCTATGGGCTCGTCACAATTAAGGAGGTTCTCAAAGTAATCTTTCCATTTATCCAAGATATCATTTGGGTCTGTACCATCATAATTTTTTAGGAACTTTTCTTGTTTTTTGAATTCTTTTCTAAGGGCATTGATATTTTGGAATAACTGACGAGACCTATTAATTTTATGGTATTCTTATGTTTCGTCTATTATGTTCTTAATATACCTTCTCTTTTCGTATCTGATTATATTATTTACTTCTTTTTGCGTATTCTGTAGTTGTTTTCTTTTTCTACGTTTTCTGGGTCGCTAAGCCTTTTTTTTTTCTTTTTAGAGCTCTCATACATGTATCGTTAAACCATGTTTTTTTCGTTTTATTTTGTTTTCCTATTACAGCATCAGATGTTTTGTTTATTATATCCTTAGCTTTATTCCACTTTTCATCTACCGTGACTATGCTGTTAAAGTCGCAGTTATTAAAATCTTGACGTATTTTATGTCTGAAGGTATTTATACATTTTGGGTCATCCAGTTTTGTTACATCATATCTAGTAAGTTGTTCCATATTTATTTGAGGGCGTCTTTTGAGTTTTATTTTCAATTTACCTCTGCTCCTCTTATCGATCCGACATCTTGGGTACAATTTTTAAATCTTGAGTTGACCAGAATATGGTCTATTCGGTTAGTATATCTTCCATCTGGTGACCTCCATGTCTCCGTATAAATTCTTTTTATGTGGGAACATTGTACTTTTTATTACTAAACCATTCCCGGTTGCCAAGAAAATTAGTTTTGGTCCGTTGTCGTTTGTCTCATTGTGTAAATTGTGTTTTCCAGCCACTTGTCTAAACATTATTTCTTTCCCAACTTTGGCATTTAGATTCCTTAAAGCAATTTGTATCCTATTGCTAGGAATCGAGTTCAGCGTACTTTCCAATTGTTCATAAAACGCTTCTCTTTCATCTTGAGATTTATCCTTCGTTGGAGCATGTACATTCATGAAGCTTATATCAAACCATTGTGCTTCTATTGTTAACATACTTATTCTAAGATTAATATCTTTGAATTCTTTAACTACAGGAACTAAATCTTTGTGTATTGCGAAACCCGTTCCTAGTTGACGTTGATCAGTACAGCTACCATAGAAGATAGTTGTCTCGTTTATATTTATCGTTCCTGTATGGATCCATCTAATTTTTGTAATGCTCTTAATTTGACTCTATATTTTTCAACTTCATTCACTACGTTGTGAACTGCTCCAGGTTTATATAGTATGCGTATGTTCCAATTTCCGAAAGATAAGTCTCTTTTTCGTTTTCCAGTCGATTACCCAAAAACTACAAAACAATATTGTGTACTGGGTGATGGGCGTGCCACTTTCCCTACGGTATAATTAACCATCTATGGTCACACTAAAATGTTCACTTCACTACTTGGAACAGAATTACTAGATCTATTATCCCATCCACTCCTAGATTTTATTAACTAAATCAATTACGTAAAACAATGAGTTCTTTCTCGAGCTTCCATTTCGGGCACTCTTTACTTCCTTCATAACCATTCAAATGATTTCTCAACAAGTGTTTTCAGCAATCATACTCTTACTATATAAGACATTAATCATATTATTTTTGACTGCCTCATTTTATCTCTAGAGTGCTTACAATTCTTTTCACTTTTTGATTCTCTCATAAATCCCTTTAATACAAAACACATACTTTCTTTTTAATAAAGTACTGTTATATTCGCTACTATATCATTCATCCTTATGTCCAGGCTACTTGTAAAGTCTTTAACAACATTTTTAATTCTTTGTCAACATTTTATACTCAAACTCTCATATATATTATTTATTATTTTTTTAATTACGTTAAATTGCTTTTCTTTGATCAGTCATAGATATGTATGAAGAACTTTGTATTGCATTTTCAGTACATTTTGTCTAAATAAAATTATTTTATTAACATTATCGAAAAAAAGCCAACATCGTGTAAATATATACAAAATAAAAAATACAACTTACACGCATCACGGTAAATCCAATACGTACCTCGTTTCACTCAGAATCTTAAATAATAAGGTACATACAATACATAATAAATATACACATCACAGCGCATCTACATTAACATACTATTATTATTTATATTCTGATTGAAACGAGAGATCGAGTACCGGTAGACTGGATACATAACAGATCAGTGGGTGGTGTGCGATTTCGCGTAACCGTCTCAAAAGGAAAACAATATTATCCTAATCCATGTAGACTTAGGCACAAACGGGACAGTTACACTGCGTTTTTTGTTCCTTTATAAAAATCGAAAACCGTACGAGAAAGAAACGCACGAAATCACTTACTACTGTAATCGTAAATCTGCTTAGAACGCTTTGTGTGCTCAAGTCTCTTCAAACTTTACTCTTCACTAATCTTTACTTGTAAGAGGTAGAAAAAAATAGAAAGTAAATAACTACTATTATATAAGTATAGTAAAAATGATACGATAGTCTGTAATAATAATAATTTATTTTCATAAATAAATCCAATTCAGGAAATATATAATAGATCTTATTTCCGAAACTGGAAAGTTAAGAAATTAGACCAAACCAAGACTATACAGCTTCTTGATCGCCTACCCATCGAGTTGCCACTGATAAACTTACATAGCCTAGATGAGTTAGCAGGGCCACTCGACAAGATACTAGACAACATATGCATTGGTGCTATTCATACATGCACGGTATACAAGAGAAAAAAGTGTGTGTACTGATGGATTCTCGAAATCGAAGAACCTCCAAAAGCCAGTTTTGTTGCTCACAAGTAAGAACCAAGTACAGCTGCCAACTGACCCGGTAGGCAGTTGAACACGATAGACCGTCAGTTTCGGGCCTTCAACTAAATGGTGGAGGCTATTATGAATATAAAGAAGGATCTAGTGAAGTGCTAATTGGGAGGACTTCAGTACGCGGGGGTCTAAATGACGTATACTATTGTATCTCATACTGTGAGGAATGACTAGATTTTATATGTCCCATTTATCATCCAAACAATTATGTATTAAATAATAAATAATTGATGAGAGGCCGGAGGAATAAATATGAAAAAACTAAAAACAAATCCCTCCTGGTCTGTCGGTTAAGCTGGAAAAAAAAGATTTTATTTAAATTATAGTATTATAAAATGCATTTTTTAGATGAATGTGAAAAGATTCACGGGCATTTGTATTATTACATTTGTATATTCGACATATACCATCGCAATAGATGTTAACGTATTTAATGTGAGAAGTCACATGACAATACAAAACAAAAATAACTGGTGGAGTTTACATAAGACCTTTTATTACCTTTTTATTTTGACCGGTATTCTGGCGGAGTTTACAATCGCCCGTGTGTGTGTAACTCAATCATAACTCGCCGAGTTCAAAATTAATTCCATTAAAACGTATCAGTGTGAAATAAAAACACCACTGGAAAAAAGTTTACCTCGGTTATTGTTAATAATATTAAAGCGGAGTGTCGTGTATACGACATTTACTGCAGTATGATACACAATGTCAATGTTTACATCGAAATATAATACGATGTGTATATATTAATATACGTTTCCCCGATTATTTTGTATAAAATACTACAATTTGTTATACTATACAGAATTTAAAAAATACATTTATTAAATGTTCCTGTGAATGCAATGTAAAATCGTATAAACGAAAATCGGTTTATGAAACGGTTTTTATTTTTATTTTAAACGACATAACGACGTTCAATCTCCTATACACACACATTATATTCGGATATTTTTTTGTATGTTATTGAAATGTATTTTTCATAAAAACGTTCCATGTTTTTTGCATTCTATGCTCAAAATTGAATAAAAAATTATCTCTAATCGCTTATTATATCAAATATGTCACTCGAGCGGTATGATAACAATGACGTTGTACCTTCTTTAATAAATTGATTTACAGGTTAGGACCAGTGGCGTATTTAGGAATTTTGCTAGGGGGATAAAAAATATAATAATTAATAATACACTCATAAGGTCATAAATACGTACATTATATACATTCTTAAAATATTTTTTTCTAAGCAGACATACTTAAAAGTAATATCATACTTGAGAAATACAGAAAATAAAACAACTACTTATAAAAAAAAAAGGTCAAGGGGGGATCTATCCCCCGTATCCCCCCCCCGTAAATACGCCACTGGTTAGGACCACTGGTAACGCAAGGTTATTAAATAATTGTAATTATAATCTAAACTGTAGTGGCTGTGAAAATTCAGATTTCGGGTGCTCCTTGACGATAAATATGCTCTATTGTATTATAATCATTGATTACGAATCGTTTGAACTCAGTAGAATATCGTGATAATTGCTTACAGGACAGTGACAGATTTTGTTTTGTTTCTCACGTGTATGGTTTCTATCTGGTCCTGAGGTTGATGAAAAATCTCCAACACGTAAAATAGGAAGTATTGAAAATGTCGAATTAATACACGCGTTGCTCTGCTGATCGGAGAATGATATACGTATTCCGTGGCCCTCGACAATTCAGACGCATAATCTCTACGTAGCATCTTATACAAACAGATTTGATTTATCGTCTATACGAAACCCAACGGATGTTGTTTATGAATTATTACAAAAAGATTATCATGTTAGTAACACTTTAGTAACACTTTTCGTCTCAAGTTAATAAACGTATAGAAGAACGAAATCATTTAGTCATTTTAACCATAAATTATATTATATCCGACGAAGCACGTTTTGAACGTGCTTCACGTTCGATTTGCAATAACCGAAGTATACAGTGTTTGAATGATTATGGCCGTCTACAAGTTGTGTTGAAAACAAGTGAAAATTGAGTAGTCTTTGATGTGGAATATCGGCAAAGACGTTGCAGATATTTTCCCCTCCACTTATTTCGGAGACTATATTATACTGTAGTGAGGACTGAACATATACAACGATATAATATTCGGTTGATCGATAAAATAATATCACAGACATTGCGTAAACCATATCAGTATAAGTTTTTAAAAAATAATCAAGGAATCGCTCCGAAAGTAAAACGCATCCGTCGTTTATTATGGTTTCATTTTTTTGTAATGTATTTCATACTTACCACAGACATCCGTAGGTTTCAAGTAGTAAAAAAACGAATGGTACTTCGAATACCGTTTTTATAATGGCGTGTACTATTGAGAAAACAATGTTTTGTTAGATCAAAGCTAAACAAATTTCCAGGAAGAAAAAATTATTTCACGTTGATTGCGATACACATTAAGCTTTTCAAACACGGTCTATTACTAAGAATATTTAAACAATTTTTTCTCGTTTGTCTTTCGTCCGTGTTTTCGTCGGTCGGTGGAAGATTAAATGCGACTACCTCCTCAGAGGGGTATCACGAATTTTTTTTTTTCTCATTATTACTCGGATACTCAATATTATATATACATGACTACTAACGTACACAGGCGCAGCATGTCTGAATACGTTGAACCATTATGACGAAAAAAATAAATGAAAAATGAAAAAATGGTTAAAGAAATCGACTCGATCGGGTAATATCTCGAGTGTTACACAACGAGAGTGTACACGGCCATTTCGGGGTTTTTATTTTTTATTTACGACCCCGAACAGTATCGATCCATCTCCGAGACGATTTACGAACACGGGTTGCTGGTTCGACATCGCATAAATTATGTAATCGATTTATATGTTTTCGCGAATGTTTCGAAACATTGAGTAGCATTTGAAACGATTCGGCGTCGTTAAACATATCAAATTGATCTAGTTTGCGAATTACAACCGCCATCAGATTTCCGTATAATAATTCATAAACGTCATTAGAACCGATACAAATCAGCGAATACATTATAGGAGTTTTTCCAGGGCCTTCGTATTAAGGTAATAAGCGATTTTTACTGTATATTTATTACTCGTAGAATTTACTAGAACATCCGTAATAATTTAAAACTATGTGAGAAATATTTCTGAGATTGCGATTACACCAGTATCGGCGTAGTCTGTACAGACCATGACTGCATTTCAGCTATCTCTGATTTTAATCGTCCCATTCGAAATGAGTCATACCGATAGATGCACTGCGATAGACGAATCGAAACCACGTCCCAATCGGACCGGCACTCAATGGTTATCTTACGGCTGCCGACGTAACATTCGCACAATGTACCCTCATCGTCCCTACCAGTATAGTACAGCGAAATTTCCCTTACAGACTCTTTTGAATAACAAATGTATTTTCGGGAACGGAAATATTTTCACTATTTCTCTATAGGGAAACCACTAAATATAGGACACTATATACCGCACACTTTTTTATGACATTTCAATTTTTTTAATATATAATATTTACCGTGAATTAAGAATAATTGTGGAACACGTAAATAAAATTCTGCATCATTACATACATTATTGTACAGTACATGTATACATCTTATATTAACCATCCAGTAGTTGAAATATTTTCGCGTTGTCGTGTTAGTATTTTGTTGCGTTTGTGGTGCCGATACGAACGTATTTTTTCAAGAATGATAACTTCTAAGATGCACGCAATCACATAAATGTAAAAATGTAAACCATTGTAATTTGTGTTCAAATTTAATTCGTAACACTAATTTGATAACAATAAAACGTGTTCCTCCGAACAGCGAACAAGATTTCAGCGATCCCGATAGCGTCCGGTGCTTTTCACAGGTTTCACCGCATTCGGCCCTCGAATTTTCGCACGCAACGACGTTTGCGCGAGTTCAGTCGCGTCCCGTGAATAATATCGTCAAACCGTGGTCTAGCGAGGAAGGAGGTGTATTAGTTGCCGTGCGGCGGGATCGCGTACGGGGTGAATTATTACTGATACGGCGATGAATCACAACGACGGCGAACGGCATTTGCGTGCACGTTGTTGCTCATTAGTCGTCATTACGTCGTTTACTATCGTCGACAATCCTACGATTATGACAGCGACCCTTTTAACCGATCCATACGAGACTCCTTCCCTCCCCCCTCTCAGCAACCGTGAACTCGCTTCGGTCGTTTCCACCGAACACGTGTATCGTTATTTATGGCGTTCAAAGTCCAATACGGCTAACCAACCGCTACGCGCCGCTTCGTGTCACGTCCGTGTGCACGTTACTCGTCAAGTATTCGCGATTGTAAGCGATACGTTACGAACACGATCCTCGTAAGCGTCGGACACACGTAGAATTTATGCTTTTAAACGATAATCGGCTGATCTGTATTCCGCGCGCGTTTGACCCGAGAAATTATTCAATTACAAATTTATATCGATTTCGAGAACGTCTCGGTGCACTCCAACTCGTTAGTTGTACGTAACACAGGAGACGACATCGGTAAAAATATATTTTGTAATTTATCTCTTTTTTTTTTTATCATTCATTCTTTCTTCTTTAATCGTTCACCAGATAGATGCCGTTTTATTTTTTTTTCGCAATTAAAATATTTTCACGTTTCTCGTAGTAAAAACTGTATTTATAACTTTTTCATGTTCAATCGGCAATAACCTATAATTATTTTAAGCCCTCGGAGAGATTATTCTTGTTCGTCTGTTTTGTAAGCCATAAATCTCAAATCAGCCAAACGCTTTATCAGTTAAAGTACGCGTAGTAATTATTGTTTGCACAAAGTATAAGTACGAAAAAAAGAAACATATTCGTAGGAATTACGATTAAGAAAGAGTAAACACTTCTCGTATTTAAAAATTGATTACACTTCTCTACTGCTGAAACCTTCAGAGTTCAAGAAATTGTAACCGATAATACCACGGTCCATATCCGATGTGATATGACTTGTAAAAAATCGCAAAGTATGGCGAAAATAAGAAAATATTAATACAAATTTAATATCATAATAATATTAATAATTTACCATTGTCAAACGTACACGGACATGTATATAGTTGCCCGTGGTTCGGTGCTTTGAGGCGATTGTTCGTACGCGCAAACAATATAGATTTATCAACGTTGTACACTATAACAAATAACAGAGGGAAAAATGTTATTGTTAACGATTTTTCATACGTTGTCAGTATACAATAATAGTATAATGTTTATTGTTCGTCGCGACGACTACATCTTGTATATATATACACGTTCTCTCTTTGGGTCCAATATTCGTCGATCGTTTTCGCCGTACACAATCTGTACTTGCGAATACCGATTTATTATCGCAAATAATAACACTTGTCTCTTGAATACACATCAACCAAACCCCTACTCTCCAACTATCGTAGTTCAACACAACCCAATAGTATTTTAATTTTTTTTGCACCTCAACAATTGATACGCACGAATATTTATTTTTTATTTTATCTTGCGAGTTAGATTAGCTTTTTCATGTGTACAAATTGCAATTGATTAAATTAGCAATAATTAGATTAATTTACACATGTGGTTTATTTAATATTGACAAAATATAAATATTTATTAGTTTAATAATATTTGGATAAACTAAACTTATACAAAAATCATAATAAAATATTTGAGCCTATAATGACCATAAATATAACCGAAACTGCATGTACACTTTAAACCAGAGGTTCCTAAACTTTTTCTTGTACGACCCATTTTGGGAATTTTTTTAAAATTTGGCGACCCACAATATCAATGAATAACTTATTTTTTTTTAGTGAATCAGTTGCTTACTACAAACAATATATATTTATTTTTAATATAAAAATATAGCGCGACCCACCAAAAACATAATCGCGACTCAAAATTGGGTCGCGACCCACAGTTTGGGAACCTCTGCTTTAAACATTCAAATCTCAGAATTAAAAAAATTTCTGTACATGCAAACACATGTTATCTCTTACAGGTATAAGAGAAATAATTGTGTTATAAAATAACAATAATTTTAATCTAAGTAATTTTTAAAGTATCAAAGTTTTTAAAGATAATGAAAATTAAGTAGTGATAAGTATACTCGAAACATTCACTGAATACTTACTATAGTATTTAAAAGATATTTCATAGTGTCGAAATATTTTAATGGCATGTGTACTGTTATAGTTAGTTGACATTTTCAATTTTTCTAAATTTTAAATGTTTATTTTTTTTAAAAAAGTTTGAACATTTGAAATTTTATGTTCAACTTAATTAATTAAAAAAAATTTTCCTATGTTCTACAACATTTTATCAATTATCTTTAGAATTATAAACTGATCCCGATCTTTTTTACTCAGAATAATTTTTAGAGAACAATGGTACATTGATTTCAAATTTAAAAAATCAACGCAACAATATCATTCACTAGTATTTGTATTTCCCCCAACCGTAGACTTTCACCTGATTTAGGAGGATTTAACCTTTTTTTTTGTATTGTTGTGTTGTAATAAATAATAACATGAAATGATTATTGTTATGACTTTGACATAGAATAATATATTTATTTATTAATACATAATGAATAATATATAAATCAATCAAGTCTCATATTACACTGAATGAAAAGACCAATCTCATAAAAGAAAAGAAAATTGGACATTTTTTTTTTGAAAAAAATTAAAAGCCTGTGAATTTGAGAGCATTTTACGATCAATTTTATTCTTCTTTTAACGCAAGAAACTTATAAAAAGAAATAAAGACAATAGTAAAAATAACTTTGCTTCACCACATATTGCTTGGGTAGTGTGAAGAACATATACAACTCAAAGATAGTGTTTAAAGAAGTGAGACCGAAATTTAATCATTTCATAGAAATACAATAAATAACCCATATAACTTTTGTTAATCATAATGATTGAAACGAAATTGGAATTAAAATATTTAAAATAAAAACTTTATACAAAGTTTTATGTTGAACCTGAAACATGTATAACCAATGTATATTGAATATTTATCAAATATACTTTTTTTTTTTTAATTTTTGAATAAATATATCTATGCGATATGGGAAATTGTTTTCCTATTTCATTTTTAAGCTTGAAAACCAGAACGTTTTAGATAATGCCCATGTTACGAACAATATTTTTATATTAAACAGCAAACCAAGAAAAGAGTTATACAACTGATCGAATCATATTACGTTTCCATTAGTGTGCTATTTGGTAATAAAAAATTATAACGATCATAATTGGGATTAAACTCTCTTTACATTAAATGTCTACTAAAGTTATAAAACATCAAGTCAACTCAATGAGCACCACTAAACTTAAGGAAACACATGGCGTACTAGGTACGTTACATTTTTCCAGTTTTTAAAAAGGAAATAACTTAGTGAAACCCATAACTCGTATATATTTATTTAGTATAATGACAACTGAAGCTAGGGAAAAAAACGGACATTGTGATCAGAAATGAAAGATATCGCACGAAAAACGACCAACACGAAGAATTGTGAAAATAATATATGTATATTCTGTTAGAATATATATATATATAATATATAATGTATATATATATATTCTGTTAGAATTTTTATACCCGTAAGATGTTAGCCAGGTATAGGTGAAATATTATTGTTCCTGCAAGTATTATCTTAGATGAATGGAAAATAATACTATGGCTAGCAGGCAAGATGACAAGCTTAATTAGATTTGTGGAACATGATACAAAATAGGTTTAGCATCTTATACTTTTATACATACCTAGTGAGTTATTTACATTTTAACTAATACCCAATCGTTGACTTAAATGTAGACATCTATTAGCTGAATAAACCTGGCATCGCCCGGAATGGTCTTGGCGGGGGGGATATTTTTAACGAGTGACTACTTCAAATTATTTAAATCCTAACCATGTTTTTATAGCTTAGGGTGTTGTTTGTACGAATAAAATGAAAAATTAACACAGACAAAAACTAAATAAATTTACTTTTTCCCGACTTTGTTTTAAATAGATATTATGCCTTTTTCTTTTGTGGTTATTTTTATAAAAACTCCTTATGAGTAATGTTTTTGATTCTTCCTTCAGTTCACAAACTGTAATTCTACCAAACTACCTGGAAAGCTTACACGTGAACAGTTGTCCGATTATATATTGTGAAATTTATGGACTTGTCTGGTCTGTTAAATAATTCAATGCGATAACATTTTGTCAATTAACGAATAACGGGTTATAAACAATGACGGTAACATGTGTGTTTACAAAATTCAACTCATAGTTCCCTATAACCACAATTGAATTGAAATATTATTATACACGAGTGTGTACGATAATATGTTCAGGTTTATCGCACAACGAATGGTTATTTAAGTACATATAATTAAATAATAAGTGTACCTGACGTATACCAATCTATTCGACCGTCAACAGTCGTGAAAGGGTTATATTGTACACAGTTTAATACGAAAGGAAACCAATTCGCGCTTATGGGATTACAAAAATAAAAAATGAACAAAATAAAAACAAAAAAATACTGCCCATTTTCCGCCGATACCGTTTTACCATCTCTACAGCTCTTAGACCACACGACGTTGCGTCGAACCCAAACTCCTACATTCGTATATTAATCACGACATACTCCCACTCGGTAAACAACTAACAAGCCGATGTTCAAAGCATCCTTACGGTCCATTACGTGAAATGCTTCTAACGTTGAGACTATTCGGTCAGGGGTGGATTTAAGTATGTGATAGGCCCTGGGTAGAATACATTGTGGAGGCCTCTAATACATAAACAAGAAAATATATATTTTTATTTATTAAATGACGTTTATAATTATAATTAGTAGTAGTAACATTAATAACTTACTTAATAATAAATAACCGTAGACAATCAAATCAAATTTGAGTATAATCATAATATTATATTTGCTTTATAAAAATTAAATTGTGCAGTGTAAGTAATTCAATAATAAATAATAAAAACAATAATGTCAATCGATTAAAATTAACGTATGGAACATATGTCTAGATCCTAAAACCCGTTTATTGAAAATAAACACAAAAACATATAAAATAAAAATTAAATTTTAAATGTCCAAATAAATTTTATTATTATTTAATCAAACAAGTGCAAACAAAAATAAAATATTTATTCTCTATCATTATTTAAATATCACAAAATTGTTTGGACCTCGAATTTATAGGTATCCGTAAACTGCGGTCCAATCAGCCTTCGCCTAAGTAATAATAATAGTTTATTTACGTTTATATAGGGCAATTGAATTTATAGCATTTATACAAAAATTATAAATATTAGCTATAAGTAATAATGAATAATGATTATATTGATATTAAAAATAATACTTAACGATGGTTTAATGATAGTTTTAATTTATAATGATTAGTTTATTTCTTCTATATTATATAGATTCTAAAAAAAAAAAAAATGAAATTTTATTAGTTTACAATTCTTTATTTAATCTTAAATTATACTTTAAATAAAAAATTATTACAATAGGTGATATACTATTTGAAATTTAGACATAAAATCCGGAGTTTAGATTCTTTATCAAAATTAAAATAAAAATTAATTTTACTATAACTTCAGATAATAAATCATAACATGCACATTGTATATATGATATGTGGTCAGAGAAAGTAAGATCAGCTGATAATGTGATACCTAGATCTTTTATAGAATAAACTACATCGATTTGTTGGCTATCTAAAGAATTATTGTATAAAAATGATTTTTTTTCCTGGCAAATGATATTTGGGTACATTTAGTTATATTGATTTTCAAGCGGTTCTCTTTACACCAATTAGAGAAACGATAAAATTATTTTTGCAATCTATTAAAATCTTCTAGTGAATTTTTCGACATACTATATATAATTTTAGATCAAAAGTGAATAGTAAAAACTTACAAGAACGGAATATATTTTTTACCTCGTTCATAAATAATAAAAATAGTAGGGGAGATATATGTCCACCTTGAGGAACGCCTGAATGAACCTTATAAGAAAACAATAGTCTATCTACTATCTTAACTTGTTGGTTTATATATGAAAGAAAAGATATTGTCCATGATAATATGGGGCCATTAACCCCAAAAGTTTTTAGTTTATCCAACAATATGTTGCGGTTAACTTAAAAGCCTTACTAAGGTCCATATAGATTACATCCGCTTGTTCTCTATTTTCTGCAGTACTGAGCACATTAGTGAGGTGCACTACCAAATTAATAACCATTGATTTTTGTGACCGAAAATCGTGTTGTTCGTTTATTAAAATATTATTAAATAAATCCGATAGTTTTGGTTCTTTTAATTTTTCAAATAGTTTGGACAATGTAATTTGATTGGAAGATAGTTACTTATTGAATTACGTTTACCGAACTTAAATACAAGTGTTATGAAACTATTTTTCCATATAAATGAAAAAATACATTCAGAAAAGGATTTATTAATTAATGCTAACACAGGGCAAGCTAAAGAATAACAACATTTAGATAAGATGATAGGAGGAAGTCTATCTGGTCTATATGTGCTATCTAGACCTATATTTGTAAGACCCTTAAAAATCTCTGCTAATGTAATGTGTATAGATGAGAAATTAAATGTTAATTGTGACAGAGATTCGGAAGACTGAGAATACAAATATTGTGATTTTACGTAAAACTAAGGGAAATAAGAAATAATCAGCGAATACATTAGATATGGTTTCGTTATTGTTAAAACATGTTTGATTATGAGACATGGAGGGTGGAAACAAATTTGCTTGTCTTTTTTCTCTAACAAAACTCCAAAAGTACTTGGGATTGATAAAGAAATCATTTTGAATATTATACAAATATCGTGCGTAGCATGGTTTAGAGAAATATTAGAATTTGGCTCAAAGTTCCGAGAATAGTGCGTAAGTCACTGGATTAGAATTATTTTTTGTACTTTTTGTGTGCTATATGCTTTTTTTTATCAGTCTCCGTAAATTACTATCAAGCCAATAGGAACAATTTCGTTTATATATATTGAGTATAGGTTCATACTTGTCCAATATTCAATTTACTACATTATAAAAAATGTTGACAGCTACATCAATATTTACACCAAAAAGTAACTTATCCCAATCGATATTATTCAATGCTAATGAAATACCCTCAAAATTGGCTTTACTATGATGTTTCCGGACCGTTGGATGTTTAGGAATATTTTTTATTCGAATAAATTCACAAATTATATTTAATGAAGGGTGAGATTTATCTACTGGAACTAGGAGACTGGAACATAAATCAACCGTTACGACATCTAAAGAAGTAAGAATTAAATATAATGTATACCCAAAGGGGTTACGTAAATTACAAAACCGAGATATATTACAAGTTGAAAATCCGTCGAAAATTACGAAAAAATCCGGCCCTGCGTTCGATAACATCAATCGAGCGGACCTACGGTTCTTTATTACAATATTATATCGTAACGGAACGACACACCGATTTCTAAAAGCATACATACACTTCGATTGACAAATTACATTATTTAAATTCACCTCAGTGGCCACACAGTCATTAGCGGGTATCCATTAAAAATGTTGGGGAGAGGGCTACAATTATTTAGACAAATCTAAAAAGAGGGGCTTTGCTAAATTCGGAAATATTTCTCTACTAATTGTAGTTTTCATATCTTCAATACTCAAATTGGCGTTGCTTTATTTAAGTAATTTTCAGCTACATTAATTCCTAAAATATATAATTAAAAAATTATTTTTGCTATTATGTTACCCTATTTAAAAATACTGGTCTTACATTAGAGCTTAAAAATAAAATAATTAAGTATTCCCACTATCGCAATTGCCCAATTATGGTAAATACTTAAAACCTAGAATAGAATACAGTAATTCGCATATCGCATTAGATATCCGATAACTTTGGGATCGTCGATTATTAGTCATATTAACTTTTATTCGCGTTTGACTTATATTCCAAGAAAGATCAATTATTCGATCGCTGTTGTGTAGGTATATAATATATGTATAATATTATAAGGAAAATGTTTTCAAATATTTGAAATGTACGATATATATTCGAAAAAAATGTTTCTTCAAATTGGTCAACATTTTTGAGGGGAATTAGTAGTTATCAAGGGGAAGGGGCTAATCTCCCCGGATATCCAGAATGTACTATGTATAATGTATATAATGTACTGTATTATATCTTATTCACACTCGTCGCGGTCACGCGTGATAATATACGTGTATTATCACCAAAACACCGTTGCGTTGCGAACGTTACGACTCAGTAGAAATATTACGGTAGAACACGCGGGGGAAAATATGGATAATAGTCGTCCCATTCACAAATCGTTTATCGTGGATTCCCTCCATCAACTCGGCGCGCGTTTGATAAATGTATTTCCATAACCACGGTCACCTGTCGCCTGATCGTCATTACGCTTTGTTATTTATTGATAGTCGAAACCATCAGTCACTGTTTTGTTTTCTCTCTCCTACACCCTCCTCGTAACTGCACGAAAAACTAACATTCATTAGGGTCGATCGGGATGGGTAACGTGGAGAAAAATATCTATCAAGCAACGGACTTGACAAAAAACAGTTTTTCAAACGTTTATACCTGTCTGAAATCGTGCAGCTTATTACGTATGAGCGTATAATTATCGACGGTTTGGACGTATCGACCGGTGGTTTTTCTCGGCTACTAAACACGGATTCGCACCGGGGCTACTAAAACATAAAATGTTGGTGGGGAAAGGTTGAACCGCTGGGACTACCATTAATTACTCATTACTCATACACGACCGGATGTCCTTTTCGCTCACTATTATAGGGTTCAAATCAAGCATATAACAGTGTAATACAATTCGGTATAATAATTATTTCGCACGCGTCGAGTAAAATTATCTCGAACGTGAGAATCAGCTGCCACCTTCGTAGTGATGGGAAAAATCCGGATTCGTCAAAATTCGTTAAAAATCGTCTACACGACTTATGACATGGTTTCGATAACCACGCGCATTTCGTAATAAATTGATTTTCGATCAGTGCGCAGAATTCCACAACGGTAAACCCGAAATTCGGAAATCCTGTAATCCGGATCTTCTCCAGCCTGAAATCCGGATTCGTCGGCATTTCAGAGAGTCCGGATTGAATTCCTAACAACTTGAGACAACACGTTGATTTTCGTTCACCAGCGGGACACGACGCGCGGTAGGCGGCCAAGCGTTTACGAACAGGTGGTAATAATAATGCGTTTTCAAGCAATGTGTTCGTGGTACGTCCTGTGCAGCGATTGCCGTTGCCGTTTTCGCACACGGTCACGGACACGGCGGACGACGTTTTCGGGCCGTTATCGAACAACGACCGCCGATCGATATTATAATAATGCGTGCACGGACGCGTGTTCGCGCGCGTGCGTATGCCGTTGTGTTATCACCACGAACCCAACGGTTATCGCGCGAGCCGAAACGTGGGGTTCGGCCAGACGTTTTTAAAACGGTGCGGTAAAACGTCAAAAAAGGTTTTGCGTGCGCTGAGCTCATAGATGGTTAATCCGTGTATGTATGGATGCAGCGGCGGTCAAATGATTCTGACATGGTTGAGAGGGGGAATGTGGTTGATTTTTTAACATTAAAATGAAATATAATTAATGCTCTCTCTCTCTCTCTCTCTCTCTCTCTCTCTGTATATATATTTATATATTTACATATTTATAGTTATGCCAAACATAATTTTTTTATTAACACTACCTTCTTTTTTATTTATTTTTTGTTAGCTTGTCCAGCACTTCGTTAATGAACACATTAGAACAAGATTTAATATATTATACAATATATTCATACATAAAAGTTGTTATGACTATTGGGAAACATTTAATGGGAGGGATCTATCCTCTTTGTCCCCTCTCCCGTTTGACAGCCATTACGGACAACCGGTGCGAGTTCTTGTATAACAGAGATGGGCGATTCGGATCCGGCCCACGTACTTTTTTTATCTGTCCCGTGCTACATTTTAAAATCACTTCATAACATCTTTAGCGTTTATCACGTTAATTGCAAAATATAGATATTACATTTTTCTTTAGTGTTGAACTTCAGCTAAATCATTAAATGTCTAAGTATTTGTACTATTATATTATATATTGTACCTGGATCTTACGATCCGTTAGAATTAAAAAAAAAAAAAAAAAGTATAATATAAATTTATATTCATATCGGCACAGTTAACATAGCTATAGATATTAGGCACTTATTATTATTATTTTATTGTGTTGGTTCGGTCGTAACATTTTCTTTAAATAAATGCTAATTGGCAATTGGATTGACTTTTTTTTCATTTTTTCTTCCTTTACTACTGCTCGTCACGTTTTATAACTCTAAAAAATCACCTTTTTGTTACTTTGAGTTCACCCATCTCTGAACGGCCCTGTACCCAGGTGGGTAACCACCACGTGGTCACACCGAGGTTTACCGCAGCCATCACGAGGCGATACATTATGTACGCTTCCCGAGCTGTTCCGACGCGCGTACCGGTTACCGTATTTCTGTGTTTGCAGTCCGGTTGCACTTGGTATCGACATCTTTCTCGAGCTGTCTAGCACGCGCCCCGTTTACGATTTCGGACCCACGAGTTCACATAACAACTAAGTAAACCGTGTGCATTGTTATAACATCTCATTTTGAATGACAAGGAACAGTTTTGGTTTCCGAACCTCGTACGAAATTCGTTGATTATAGTAACTACGTTACAATATTTATAAGTGATAATATATTCGTTTGGATTTCAATTAAATAGTGATTTAATAATTAAATCATTAAAAAATTGAACGGTTTAAATCAATTGATACGAGGTTTTTTTTTTCTAAGCAATATTAAATATATATATATATATAATATATTCGCACAGAACCAAACACCATGACACTCTAAACACTTCCCTTTCCTCGACCTAAACAATTGTTGGTATTCGTCCTGAAATTGAAAACACTGATCGTTTATAGAACCAATCAACAATTATGAATGGAACGCGGGTCTCACGCAAATGATGAAGTATGTCTTATAAAATAAGCGTGTTTACATTTCTTTCAGCGTATTTTCACCATTTTTTCAAACTACTAGGAAATTTGAAAAACTACCTGTCTACGATATGAGTTAAATAGTAAATTAATATCACACGCCATATAAAAAAAATTAGATTTAAAAATGAAAACAAAATATATATTTTTTCATAAAAAAAAGACACATAAATAAACACGTTTATACATAAACGTATATATGAAATTAATAGCTCCCTTGATTCACTCCATAAATTAAAAATATTAAAAACATTTGGAAGTCTTTATGAATTTTTGACTACATTAAGATTTTCACTTGTATAGATTTATGATTTTTAAATCACTCGATGTAGGATTTCCAAAATAATTAGGCATACGCAACGTTTATTAATTAAAATGTACCAAAACAAATTAAGAAAAAAAGAATGGTGAGGTAATAATAATTGAGTAACCATTCTTAAAATTTAAATTGCAGTATGTGCAATATCTAAAAATTTTACAAAATATTAAATATGATTTATAGATTTAACCACAATTTCTTTGTTCTACGAGTATAACACGTAGTAAATAATAAATAAATTATTTGTAATCAATTAGTATACAAATGTAAGTACTAAAACAGAAAAAAAATTAATAAATTAATTTCATGCAACATATTTATCATTAAACGAACAACGAATTTGATTCAGTGTTTGAAATTTAAATTACATTAGGGGAATTTCATGGGAGTTACTCATTTTCGCCAAAATCGTACCTTTCCTTTTTCTGACAATTCACTTTTCTGCCAAATAAAAAAAGTTAGTCTAATATCTTATTGGATCCTTGTATTTGTTGCAATTCTTAATTAGACAAATAAATTAGTTAAAAATCTAGAAATTGTTTTATTCGTGTTAGATAACATTTTTTTATGAATAAAAAATATTGTAAATTGAATACAAGTCATAAATAGTTGTAAATACTTAAAAATTATAATATTTGTTTTTACTATAATTTCTTACACAAAAAATATCAAAAATATAATCTTTTTTTTTTTTTATTGTAAAAGTTTCAAATGATAAAAAAAATATTCGTCATATGTAAATTATTTGTCTATCTCAAGATATCAATAACCTGTTGTAATTTCTACCGTTTCACTTTGATTTTTAAATAATAATATGACATTTACCTATATGGAATAATGTAATTTAAGATGTATAGTAATTGTTGAGCTAATTTACTAATAAAAGCTAATAAAAAAAAAAAATGTAATTTAAGTAAAAATAACAATTATTTATTGAATTTTTAAATTTTTTTTGTATATACCTATATATGTGTTTTTATGAACTAATTTAAAATATAGACACAACATTTCAATATTTTATTTAAATACTAGACTAACTCTTTTAATTTGCCGGAAAAGCGAAAGGTACACTTTTGACGAAAACCAGCCATGTCCGAATTTCATACATAAATGTATGATTTGTTATCTATATTAAACTCCTTAAAATCTGATAGTAAATTAGAAGTTTGTCTCGACAAGGTTTGGTATTAAATATACCTAAAGGACTCGATTTTCGATGTGAAATAATTTGAAAAGAGGATACCTACGCTTTTATACCTAAAAAGTTTCATAATAATGGTAATTTCGATGTATCAGAATCTAAAATAATGAAAAAATATAAATTTCGACATTAAATCTGTTATTATATGTTATAAATTATAAATCCTTAGGTATGTACAATACGTAATAATATTATTGTATCAAAGTTTATGTTATTCATTTCTATAACTTAAGATAGTTTAAGAACAAATATGAATGGTATATTTTTTCTTAGTCAACTAAAACTCCTGGATTTGATTTTGCATACACATGTACTTATAGTTTGTAAGACAATATAAATATCAAAATTTAAATAACAAAGTATTACAAACTATAAGTACTAACTATAAGCGTATATTCCAAATCAAACCCAGGAATCTTAGTCGACTGATAAAAAATACCACGTGTGACGGTCAAAAAATTTATTTAACTTTTCAAGAGTTCGTAATTGAAATAAACTTTACTATACATTTGGGTTCTACTACTAATTATAATATTCTAAAACCATTATTTTGTTGTAGTCAACACAAGTAATATCGAGATCTAATAGAGAGTATATTGTAGAAAATGTTTTTTTTTTCACACTGGCGCTTCAACGGCAGATTATATTGGTCAATAATTAATTTTTAAAATAAATAGAAAATTCCGATTTTCTTTTAGGTAAATATCGGTGCACGATTGTCGTTCGCTAATAATTCAGTTTTGTTTCAACTGTAGCGCTTTAAAACACACGAAATCGTGATTAATATTTATTTTCATAGCAAATGAAATAGGTTCGGTTCAGGTCACATAATGTATTTATGCACGGACGGGTGGGGTTTCAAGAGATGCTGCATTTCGCGGTGAGAGACCCATCGAAATACGTATTCGTGCGAATCGTGTCCGAGGACTTTCAACTGCAAACACAACCGAACAAAACGGCGCGCAAAGGGATCGTGGAGTTCGTGTACGGGACATTGTTCGGTCGTTCGCCTTTATTTGCACGCGGTTAACCTAAACAGCCCGGTGTACGTTCTATTTCGGCACTTTTCAACAATACCGTCTGCCCGCAATTGAACATTTCGAGAGCCTGGCGTTTGAGGGTTCGATCGCGACGCACCGCACGGCACAGATTGTATCGAGTGGTATCGCTGAGCAGTAGTGCACATCTGTTGTTGTCAACATATCGGGAAGACGTCGCAGGGATCGCATTACGGTTCGCTCGGCACGCGCACATTTGTTCGGGACAGTCGTATAATTTTCGAATTGGATACGATTACGCAGCGCGCTGTATCTGAACGATATCTACCGCCGATGCGGCAGTAATAATACACTTGGAATGCGTACACCGCATTCCCATCGTCAACACTTATCTGAAACATTACGCGTTAGGCGGCCGAAAATTAATTGCGACAACACGAGTAACTAAACGAAATTTAACAGTTGTATAAAAAATAAAAAAATAAAAATTTAAATAAGTGAAAAAATAAAAATTATAAACACTATCTGTATTGTTGAAATATGATAAATTAGTATTCAATGGTTCTCAACCAAAGCGGTTGTACGAATTACGTCGTGCGCCAGGGAAATTATGCGCAACATCGACAATAATAGCAAATACCTGATTGGTTATTGTTGTGAATTTTTTATTTTATTTTTTATCTGTTTCGACTACTGCAATGATTTTCGTCTGAACGATCTATCTTAAAAACGTTTTAATATTTTATCTCCACTACGATTGCAATCCAGTCTTAGTCATCAATTCCATTGTTTTGAAATTGTAATTTATCAACTTAATACTTTTCCACTTCATGTACACGAAATAATGTTTAAAATATAATTGAGTGGGGTTTCACAGGGTCTGTAGACATTTTGAGTACCACAGTTCTCACACTCGTGATAGTTGTTCGTGTTTTGTCGGGTTCGTGTATACAAAAATTCTGACATTTTTATTTCAATCAGTACCATACATATGAGCTGTTCGCAACCAATTTATTATAAAGTGCTTTAAAAATAAACAGATTTTTTTCCAAGTATATTATATCACTATGGATTTGATATGCTACGATCGAAATAAGAGATTGGTGAGTAGAACGTGTACAATTAATTTCCACGCTATATTCCTAAATCCACAACTATACCCTGTGTTTTAAACTGTTATTTTTAATATTCAAAAAAAATAATTTCAATTTCACATGATAAATCGTATTATTTTGACTGTTATTATATCATAAACGTTATTCAATTTTATACATACATTTTAGATTCTGAACGGAGTGAAGAATGTATTGATTTTACAATGATGTGTGTTTTTTTTTTTTTTTTTTTGTGTCTGTCGACACGTTTTGGGGCAGTAAAAATGCTTCGATTGCCTTGTGTAGCAACTTTTCTGAAAGGAAAGTGAATCTATTTGGTACTTTGGGGGTCAAAAGTAAAAAATTTCCAATATTTTTTAAATGCGACGGGAAGTTTTACGCAAAACCAGTTTTATTTAGCTATAACTCAAAAACTAAACGATGTAAATACTTGAAATTTTCACCAAATGTTGAAATTAGCGTTTTTTATACACTCTTAAATTTTCAAAGTATTTTGACTTTTATTAAGCTATTTATAGACAATTGAAATTTTCAATTTTTTTAAGTATTTTTTTTTTAAATAACGATAAAAATTTTTTGGCTGCCCAGAAAATCTTGAAAATTTAATACAAGGTTTCTTATAAGTTGTTCCTTAACTGATAAAAAAAAATCTAAAATCGTAAGTCACAATTTTTTTTTATAAGTGCTCAAAGTTCCAATTTATACGAAATATGTAAAAATCACGATCATTTGCAAGTTATTTTGTAGATAAAATTTCATAAAATTTTTTCTGTTCATACTTAAGGTTCAAAATTTTAACACGAGGTTATCTATAAGCTACTCTTCAAAAATCTTTAAAAAAATTTCTACCGGAATTAGAAAAAAAAATTTTATGGCTGTTTGAAATTTAAATATTTACGAAATTGCATAAAATAGCGATTTATTCTCAAACGATTTTAAATATTTTTTATAATTCAAAAAGTATAAGTCGCAGATTTTTGAAATTTCTACCAGTTGTTAAGATTGGTATTTCCTTTATGTCATATTTTTTTTAAAATATTATATTGATTTTTAAGCCACTTATAGGCATTTAAAATATTCGATTTTTTTACATTTTTTTTTATAATCGGTGATAAATTTAATAGAAGATTCCACAGAAGTAGTTCTTATTGTCATTCAAAAATTATTAAAATCCATATGCACAATTTTTTTTTATAAACGTTTGAACAGCGAATATTGACATAAAATTACATTTAAAATATAATATAATGTATAATATTCTAGACTGACAAACTATGTCGCTGTATGCAACTGCCAACCCATTCTAATTGAAAAATATATTTAATATATATTAATAGATATTAACTCCGTTCAGAATCGTTATTCGTATACAATGATATCTATCATTGCATTCAAATTTAACAAATCCATTGTAATAATGACCTATCCTATAAACGAGGTGCACTCCACCCCCAACTGTACAGCAGAGCGAGGCCCATCCGGTTCTTTTTTTATTTGATTTCTCTCTGAGAATATGGACCCTAGATACTTAAATTGTATTGTTCTTTAAAAAAATTGGTTGATGATGTTAAGAATTGATTATAGTTTTATGGTATATCGTATTCCTACTATTATATATTTCGTTTTATATTCATTAATACGAAGTCCAACTTTCAGTGCTGTTTTCTCTATCCGATTCAATAAAGATTTTTGTATGTTTTATGATTCCTCAATGACCACCAGTCATTTTCATAAGCTAGCAGTCCTATGGACAATTCCTGGAATTTAACGCCTTCTTGTGGTGTAATATTCATTTCCCTTATTACTTTCTCGACCACTATATTATATAACCTGTTCACCAGTTCACCTGTCTTACACCAGATTTAATTAATATTGGGTCTGTAGTTATATTTCCAATTTTAGTTTTGACAAATGTCTCCAAAATCACAATTTTGTTTCTAAGCTTGTCTCGAAAATGGAATTCCCTCATGATATTGATTAGATTTTCTCTGTATAAGCTATCATACGCCTTCTCAAAATCTATGAAAATAACATGCATTTATCTCTCGAATTTCCAGGTTTTTTGATATATTTGCCTTAAGATAAATATCTGGTCTAAGGTCAACCTTCCTGGCCCGAAGCCACATTGGTGATTGCCAATAACTTGTTTTGATTTTTCTATTATCTTTGATAATATGCAATATGAAAAAAATGTATAAACGATATTTAAGGGGGCTATTCTACGATAATTATTGCAGTCTTGTTTACTTCTTGTTTTATGTATTATACAAATCACCGCTGTCTTCCACTTCTCAAGCATTTTTTCTGTTGTCCAAACTTTATGAATTACCTTCCATAGCCTCAATATCATTTCTTCGCTTTCTTTCTTTAGAAGTTCCGACTGAATGTCATTTTCCTATAAGTGCTCAAAGTTCCAATTTATACGAAATATGTAAAAATCACGATCATTTGCAAGTTATTTTGTAGATAAAATTTCATAAAATTTTTTCTGTTCATACTTAAGGTTCAAAATTTTAACACGAGGTTATCTATAAGCTACTCTTCAAAAATCTTTAAAAAAATTTCTACCGGAATTAGAAAAAAAAATTTTATGACTGTTTGAAATTTAAATATTTACGAAATTGCATAAAATAGCGATTTATTCTCAAACGATTTTAAATATTTTTTATAATTCAAAAAGTATAAGTCGCAGATTTTTGAAATTTCTACCAGTTGTTAAGATTGGTATTTCCTTTATGTCATATTTTTTTTAAAATATTATATTGATTTTTAAGCCACTTATAGGCATTTAAAATATTCGATTTTTTTACATTTTTTTTTTATAATTGGTGATAAAAAAAAATTGGCTCGTACAAAATACTTGAAAATTTAATAGAAGATTCCATAGAAGTAGTTCTTAAAGTCATTCAAAAATTATTAAAATCCATAGGCACAATTTTTTTTTATAAGCGTTTGAACACCGAATATTGACATAAAATTACATGTAAAATATAATATAATGTATAATATTCTAGACTGACAAAGATATCGGTTTTTTTTAAAATGCTCTAACTCAAAAACAAAAAACCACAACAACTTGAAATTTTTACCAAATCTTTATATTGACGTTTTCTATACATGGTTAAGTTTTCAAAGTATTTTGACATATTTTGACTTATTTATAGACAATTTAAATTTTTGATTTTTCTAAATTTTTCGTTTTTAAACATCTATAAAATTTAATTGGCAGACCGAAAACTCTTGAAAATTTAATACAAGGTTTATAATAAGTTAAACTTATCGTAACTTAAAAATATCGGTGATCGGTTTACTCAAATTTTTTTCATATACCCTTAAAGCTCAAATTTGTATAAAATGTGTAAAAATCACGATAATTTGCAAGTTATTTTGTAGATAAAAATTCATAAAATTTTTTCTGTTCATACTTAAGGTTCAAAATTTTAACACGAGGTTATCTATAAGCTACTCTTCAAAAATCTTTAAAAAAATTTCTACCGGAATTAGAGGAAAAAATTTTATGACTGTTTGAAATTTAAATATTTACGAAATTGCATAAAATAGCGATTTATTCTCAGACGATTTTAAATATTTGTTATAATTCAAAAAGTATAAGTCGCAGATTTTTGAAATTTCTACCAGCTGTTAAGATTGGTATTTCTTTTATGTAATATTTTTTTCAAAATATTATATTGATTTTTAAGCCACTTATAGGCATTTGAAATATTCAATTTTTTTACATTTTATTTTTATAATCGGTGATAAAAAAAATTTGACTCGTAAAAAATACTTGAAAATTTAATAAAAGATTCCACAGAAGTAGTTCTTATTGTCATTCAAAAATTATTAAAATCCATAGGCACAATTTTTTTTTATAAGCGTTTGAATAGCGAATATTGACATAAAATTACATGTAAAATATAATATAATGTATAATATTCTAGACTGACAAAGATATCGTTTTTTTTAAAATGCTCTAACTCAAAAACGAAAAACCGCAACAACTTGAAATTATCATTAAATCTTTATATTGACGTTTTCTTTACATGGTTAAAATTTCAAAGTATTTTGACATATTTTGACTTATTTATAGACAATTTAAATTTTCGGTTTTTCTAAATTTTTCGTTTAAAAATAAAACATACGTACTTATACAATATTTATAAATAACATTGTATTATATTCTAGACAAACATATCATCTCCGTTCAGAATCGTTTTTCGTATACAATGATACCTATCATTGAATTCAAATTTAACAAATCCATTATAATGACCTATCCTATGAAGAGTCGCACTCCACCCCCAAGTGTACAGCAGAGCGAGGCCCATCCGGTTCTTTTTTTTTTTCGTATTTAATCAATAATATAATATTTCTCTATAATTCATGAAACTGGTATGAACAATGAAACAATCCTGAATTTATGATTTTAAATTGTTATAACATTATAAGTACAACAGTATTACTCTGATTATCCGGACTAATTATAGTCAAGGGTGGTCCGGATAGACAAATTTCCGGATAATAAGTTTTAGAATGAGAGGGCCCAAATTCACCTTCGGTCAAACTTCAGTCATTAGTTTATTTTTCTCTCCATTCAGTATTAACTTGTCCGACTAAGTTATTAATTATTTTATCATCTGAAAGTATGTGGTATCCTAGATTGCAGGGATCGCATTACGGTTCGCTCGGCACGCGCACATTTGTTCGGGACAGTCGTATAATTTTCGAATTGGATACGATTACGCAGCGCGCTGTATCTGAACGATATCTACCGCCGATGCGGCAGTAATAATACACTTGGAATGCGTACACCGCATTCCCATCGTCAACACTTATCTGAAACATTACGCGTTAGGCGGCCGAAAATTAATTGCGACAACACGAGTAACTAAACGAAATTTAACAGTTGTATAAAAAATAAAAAATTTAAATTTAAATAAGTGAAAAAATAAAAATTATAAACACTATCTGTATTGTTGAAATATGATAAATTAGTATTCAATGGTTCTCAACCAAAGCGGTTGTACGAATTACGTCGTGCGCCAGGGAAATTATGCGCAACATCGACAATAATAGCAAATACCTGATTGGTTATTG
The DNA here is from genome assembly GCA_034509805.1 of Sipha maydis. Classification (NCBI taxonomy): domain Eukaryota; kingdom Metazoa; phylum Arthropoda; class Insecta; order Hemiptera; family Aphididae; genus Sipha; species Sipha maydis. The sequence goes on along the minus strand of JASXSY010002367.1, from coordinate 6,319 downwards.
TTGTGAATTTTTTATTTTATTTTTTATCTGTTTCGACTACTGCAATGATTTTCGTCTGAATGATCTATCTTAAAAACGTTTTAATATTTTATCTCCACTACGATTGCAATCCAGTCTTAGTCATCAATTCCATTGTTTTGAAATTGTAATTTATCAACTTAATACTTTTCCACTTCTTGTACACGAAATAATGTTTAAAATATAATTGAGTGGGGTTTCACAGGGTCTGTAGACATTTTGAGTACCACAGTTCTCACACTCGTGATAGTTGTTCGTGTTTTGTCGGGTTCGTGTATACAAAAATTCTGACATTTTTATTTCAATCAGTACCATACATATGAGCTGTTCGCAACCAATTTATTATAAAGTACTTTAAAAATAAACAGATTTTTTTCCAAGTATATTATATCACTATGGATTTGATATGCTACGATCGAAATAAGAGATTGGTGAGTAGAACGTGTACAATTAATTTCCACGCTATATTCCTAAATCCACAACTATACCCTGTGTTTTAAACTGTTATTTTTAATATTCAAAAAAAATAATTTCAATTTCACATGATAAATCGTATTATTTTGACTGTTATTATATCATAAACGTTATTCAATTTTATACATACATTTTTTTTTTTTCGTATTTAATCAATAATATAATATTTCTCTATAATTCATGAAACTGGTATGAACAATGAAACAATCCTGAATTTATGATTTTAAATTGTTATAACATTATAAGTACAACAGTTTTACTCTGATTATCCGGACTAATTATAGTCAAGGGTGGTCCGGATAGACAAATTTCCGGATAATAAGTTTTAGAATGAGAGGGCACAAATTCACCTTCGGTCAAACTTCAGTCATTAGTTTATTTTTCTCTCCATTCAGTATTAACTTGTCCGACTAAGTTATTAATTATTTTATCATCTGAAAGTATGTGGTATCCTAGATTAATTGTGTCCATAAGCAACCACTTATTTGTATTATCTTCATCATTATTTTCTATTACGTAGACCTGGCTTATATATTAACGAAACATGATCACGATTAACGAGTTATTAAAAGGAATAAACTTCTTTTTTTTTTTTTCGTGTTCGGATAATTGGAGTTCCGGTAGATTGGTGTTCGTATAATTGGAGTTTTACTGTATTTGAAATAACAAATAAAATTTTTAAACATTTCAAACGGAATTACAAGAGGTGCATTTTCGTTATTTATAATTATTACAATTAAAATTTGTTCAATCGCATATTATTCATTTATTATGTTACATTTCACAGTGGTATTTTTATCGGTAATTTCTAAACGTCCTAGTTATCACAAGATTAAAATGTACCAGATAATTTGATATGATACGAATATTTGACAATAATATAATTATGTTTATCTTTCATTAGTGAACGCAACTGACTTCATTTCGTATCCCGAGACTCCTGGAGCATTTATCTCCGACTTGAATGTATCAACGCAAAATTCGTATATGAAAAAAAAATTGTTGTTACTAGCATTCAGTCATGTTTTTATTTTATTTTATTTCTCGTAACATTATGGGCTACTGGTCCAAGGTACAGTTTGGAAAGTATACATAGGCTATACTATATGCTATTCTAAATGTACGCGGGTTATATTAAAAGTGCAGCCACAATAATTACTTGTCTTTTTAATTATAATGGAAAACATAATATTATTTTGTGATTTAGAAAACCCCAAAGTCTGTATGGATAATCTTACTCGTTGAGTTATGCGAACAATTTAGTTATTACAGATTCAGAAGTAAGTTAATGATCTAAATTATTTAACATTAATGAAATTAATTGTACTAATTTTCCAAATAATCAATTTTCAGCTGTCTTGGTCTTATACCTAATGAGAATATTACATTTTAATGAAGACACATCGATAATAATTCATCATAGTTGTGTATTTCTATTTTACTTCATGTCATTTGTTGGTGCAATTTTGGCCGATGTGTACTGGGGAAAATTCAAGTACTAAAATTTTTTTTTTAAATACCATTAAAATATCATTTCGCGATAATCAGTGATATTATTGATCTTGTAATATTAATATATTAATATATAATATTTAACATTTAATAATATTTTATTCTTTTATTTTAATATTTCATAAATATTATTAATATATTTTTCTTAGGAGATTTTATACAATAGAAAATATTGAATAAACATAAATATTGCTGAAATACATAAGACTGTAAATCATCATAAAATTAATGATATTCCTATAATGTCATAAATCATTTGTTTTAACCCCAATATCGTCTAAACTAAATTTTTATATTTTCCATTAGGTAGTAAAATAACCCAAAAACATGTACAAAAAACACTAAGCTACAAACACTGTTGAGTACCTACCTTCAGATTTTGTTGAATAATTCATTTCCATGACTACATTTTTAGAGTGATCCCGTAAGTTTATTGTTTGAAATAAGTTTTGATTGATTATCTGAAAATACTTATTATCTAGAGCAGTGGTCAGCGGCAATCGTCTCAGATCCGACCCGAACGTCTACTCGTATTTTATACGGACCCCGATAAATTCCAAAACAAGGAAATTTAATTGAATATCATTTAATTGTTTATATTTCTTGGTCCGTGAATTCTTTTTAATTTTTTAATATGGCCCAAGAGTCTAAAAAGCTTGTCAACTACTACTGTAGAATGAGAATGAGCGAAAAAAGTATCCCTTATAAAATCTCCTAAGAAATATCATTAGGTATTGGTGTAATGTCTTTTATTTTAACTCAACTTTATTTTTAGAACAATAATACGGCTATCAGTAGTGTATGCTTTGGGAACCATGATACTCACCGGCACATCGATGGCAAGAAACATGTTTAGTCTCAACATTCAAAAGTGAATAAACAATGTTACGCTAAAAATATTTCGTTATAAATATCAGTGGCGCAACTGTAAAATACGAAAGATTATGTAAAATCACGTAGAATTGATATTTAGCTGATCTGGCAGGCAACAGCTCCATGTTTTAATTACAGTTGTATTATGAAAACGGGATAGTAAATTAACATTATTTGGATCATAAAAAATCCTCGAATAGGGAGTTAAACACGTTTTACGGAATTTTAATATTTTACCAATCAGCTAATAGAAGTTATCTCCCCTCCCCTACTTAATAGTGGTTGGAATAAAAGGATATTATATTTTATAGTTGTCGGTAAGACATAAAATTGTCGGTAAGACATAAAATTGTCCAAAAACTCTCGATGTGTATAGTCACTCTGTTAGCATACATACCAACGAGAGTAAATGCAGGAAGGAACCGAAATCCAAGACTTACACTTTATTTGAAGTTACGCCTATGGTAAATATTTATCACGTGAAAGATGTGATTACATTTTTTTTTTGTTTGTTTGCTTTTTAGAGTTATTGCTCTTCTCGGGTTGTTGGTCGTATCGGTCGGAGCGGGCGGAATAAAACCGTGCGTTTTTGCCTTTGGGAGCGATCAATTTCAGTTACCCCAACACGTGAAACAGTTCCAGCATTTTATTATAAAATTCATGATTGTGTTATGTGTCAGTGCATTAGTGACATCGTTCTCGATGCTTGAATTACGAGAGAGCGAACTTCATCGTTTTGGAAAAAATCATTTTTATCCTCTGGCGTTTGGAGTGCCGGCTGCGTTGATATCGATCGCCACAGGTAAACCGCAGTTGAAACAAGACATAAGTAATAACCGACGAAAATATCATACAAGAGTATAATGAAATTGTTACACTTAGTCATATTAGCTTCCGGTAGAAATATATGCACGAAGATGAAGCCAGATAATCAGGCCGTTTTCAGAACGATTGGTTGCATGTTTGTAAGTTGTGTTCCATTCGTACTGTTTGCGACAAAAATTATTTCATTATTCGTTGTTTCAAGTACGCGCTGTGCGCAAAGATCACCTCCTCACGTTCACTACGTGATAATCACTGGCTGGACAACGCTAAGGACAAATACACCGAAACCGAAATATCGGAGACGAAGACGGTTCTAAATGTGATTACTGTATTCACGGCATATCCAATGTATTGGGCGTTGTACCAACAACATGTAAGTATACACACGATAGCAGTCATGCACGTGAAAAAAATTTAATTTTGGGAATCTAAAAAAATTTGATTTTCTCCACCCAAAATTAGATCGTTTTGCAACAATAAATAAATTTTATGATAAATTACTTTTTATTATTAATAACTTTTAAAATGAAGAATATTTCATTTACATTTTGATTTTAAACAATTACAATTTATGGACGGGTACAGAAAAATTATGGTGGAAAGAAAAGTTAAAGATCACATAGATTCACGTGAATCTAACAGCAGTAGTGCAAGTAATGGATTTAACGGGAGAAAAATGGACATTGATAGGGCTTAAAGTGTGGAGGGAGAGATGTAAAAACTGTAGATCGAGAAACTTTGCTTAGAAAATGTCCTCAATAACATTTTTCTAAAAATTTCGCTTGAATGTTCAATTGTTTGGCACAAGAAACTTCACTTACATTGAAAACAATAAATTAATCGTAAAATTTTTATAATATTTAAAAAAAGGTTATTTTATTTTATACTTTTTATATTATTTTTATCATTATTTACTTCCGTAAACTGGTAAATTTCATATTTTTCCCTACATAATATTGCCACGATGGTGACGTACGGAAATCGATCGCATAGTGTTTACAAGTTAACACTCAGACAGGGGCGTCTTTAGATTTTTTTTTTTGGGGGGGGAGCTTAGGAATTTCCTCAAAACAAAATTTTACAATTAAACCAATTAAAAACCAAAATCAGAATTTTTGCTAAAAATTTTAATTTTTATTGTATAATCCAGTGGTCAGCAACTTTTTTGGACCCTTGGGCCACATTTACAAATAAAAAAGGTTCACGGGTCAGACAATACAAAAAATTAATATGATATTCAAAGAAATTTCCTAGGTTTGGAATTTATTGCGGTTGCCGATCACTGATATTAGCATAACTCTTTTTTACAAAATTAATGAAATAAAATCAAATTAAACATCAATATAATTATAATTATCATTTAAACAATTATGAAACAAAATACTTATATTATAAAAAAAAGTTATTAGGTACATAACAAAACATGAACAATTTGAAACTAAAAATTCATAAATCATTATTCATGATTTTTTGAATTTCTACAGTTTAAATTTTATAAGGTAAATGAGACTTAAATTTTTTTACCGAAATGTTGGGCCTTAGTTTTATACATTTTTTCTGCAATAAACAGTGGTAAAGGATTCAACGTAGGCATTAGAACTAAAACACAGTAAAACCTCTTAATCCAGTAAAACGTAAAATGTCAATAGTCTCGGTGTAAATAATATATAAAATTTACTCTAAGACGGATGCTTGGACTAACCCCCAGAAAAAATAATTTTCGTGATCCAATTATTAAAAATACTGTTTGTTAAACGGAAAATACAATTATTTAAAGAAAAATTACATTTATATTAGTACTACATATTATATATAAGTCCGATTGTGCTAAACGTGCTGCTATTAATCATTAAAAACAATTAAATATTAAAATCTATTGTTCTAAATTTTAAAAAAAAAGTACAAATATTTTACTATGTGAAATAAATAAATTTACGTTGTACGAAGTATTTATCGATAATTTTAAACACATACATTACATATACATTCTTGAAACTTGATATTTTTTCTATCTCTCTATGACAGAAAAATCTTTATAACGAAAAAATTCTTGGTCTCAAGTGATTAATAGAGAGGTTTTACTGTACATCCTGTTGAAACGAATAAAACATATAACAATTTTTTATTTATAATTATTTATTAACAAAAACTTAATACATTTAAGATAAATAGTTTTTTTAATAAAAATTTTTAATTTTTAATTTAATATTTTTTAGGTTATATTATATAAAATTAATCCAATATTAAACTTTTATCCTCCTAAGTGATTTTTTTTACAAAATCAGGAAGATTTTTTTTCTATTTTTTTCATATGCTTTTAAATCTTTAACAGACTTCTATATTACACTAAATAAGGAAACTAATATTGCATAAGTATACACTTACATAATTTTTATTATAGTCTATGGACGTACTGATATAAAATCAATGATAAAAAAAAGTAATACGGCCGTTGGGGGATATGGTCCCTTTACTCCCCTGGCTGTGCTATTGTATGTGGTTACTAGTAGGAGTGAGGACGAATCTCCATACTAGTTTGTTCGTAAAAAATTAATAATTTCTTAATTCTTTGTAACGTATGTACCCAGAGCTTTTTACTCTTTTGCCACTGAAAACC